>ML793602.1:292387-304084 GCA_009831015.1 Picea engelmannii
TTTATTAGAGTTCTCTACAGTACAAGTTTAGTTCCATTTTGGTTAGTTTGGAAATTCCAAGCGAGGTTATTGTTTTGTATAAATGCAGGTATAACTTTGGTTTCTGTCCCAATGGACCTAATTGTGGTTACAAGCATATGAAGCTTCCTAGTCCACCGCCTCCTATGAAAGAGGCTTTAGAGATCATTAAAAGGCAGAAACCATCCATTAATAGATCCAGATATGACCATACTATTAGGAACCCTAACTCCTCGACTTCAAGCTGACCACAAGGAACTTCAAGGTTTCCTACATTCTCTAACTTACATTTTTAATTTGTTTGGTCCATGGGGAACTCTTATTCGTGCATATGTTACATGTCCATATGTAACATTATCGATTTACATTTCTCCTCTTTCTTTATACAAATGCAGGTATTTTGTTGTCAAGAGCAACAATCTTGAAAATTTTCAACTGTCCTTTGAACGAGGAATGTGTGAAACTCAACCAAGAAATGAGAACATTCTTAATGAATATTTTCATCAATTAGATAACATTATTCTTATATTTTCTATGAACCAAGCCCATCATTTTCATGTAAGAACCTTATGAGTGATATGGAGGTCGCTTTGCTACATCTTGAACGCATTTAATAATTCTTCTTTTGAAACTGAGTTCATATACATTCAAATGCCTAAATTCACTTGTAGGGATGTGTAATAATTGTGTCTAAAATAGGTGGTGGCTATAGTCAAGCCAGATGGAAATATGGACATGGTCGTTATATAAATTTTGGAAAAACCTTTTGTGTAAAATGGATAAAGGTTAGCATTATACTATTTATTCTATTACTATATTCAGGATATTCTGTTATCTGCACATTTTCTTGTCAACTTTTTGAATCCATCATTTGATACTCATCCCTGTGCAGAAGAAGTTAACGCCAATCAATCCTAGATATAAATAATATCTAGTGGATTGTTGAATATAAACACATTCTTACCATTTTTAATATAATTTAAAAAAAAAAAATTATAACAAAAATCTTTCTCATAAAGTTCTATTATAAATCCCAATACAAAACTCACACCAGATTTATGATAGACTGTGCAGACAGATGCGAACCTGTGAAGACAGAGTGAAAGAAACAACAAAGACAACAGAGTAAAGTAAGAAAAGAGGAATGTGCAGAGCACACTTGTATTAAGAAAAAAGACGGACTTATAGCTAAAGGCGTAACCAACAAATCAAGAACAAGAAAGTAAAGAAAAACGCAGATTGGTATAACTATCAAGAACAACTAGTAGTGTACAATAAAAAATAGTTGGATTTTATCATTAACACTCCATCTTAAACTCAATGGTTACAAACATCAACACTTATAATACCCAAGTGTTATCGTAGGAAATGAAACACGGTTTTTCCCAATGTCTTTGTAAAGATGTCTGGGAGCTGATCTCGTGAGTCTAAAAAATTGTAGAGTTGTTTCACCATTATTGACTAGCTTGCGTCTGAAGTGATAGCGAGTTTCGCTGTGTTTTCTCTTCTTGTGGAAAACATTGTTTTTCGACAAGACAATTGCTTAAGTGTTGTCACAGAAAATGAGAATTGGCTCCTTTTTCATATGTGACACGTCATTCAATAATCTTCGCAGCCACACAAATTGACATGAAGCTAAGGTAGCAGTGACATACTCTGCCTCTGCAGAAGATATGGAGACAATGGGATGCTTCTTTGGTTCCCAAGAAATAATATTTGTGCCCAAGTGAAAATCATATCCTAAAGTTATTTTCTAGTCATCTAGGTTTCCTGCAAAATCATTGTCAGTGTAGCCACAAAGATGATCATCTTCAGACTGAGTGTACAATAATACAAAATTGAGTGTGCTTGCAACATATCTTAGAATCTGTTTGGCCATTTTCCAGTGAGAATATTTGGGAGATTCCATGAACCTCGAAAGAAATCTGGCTGCATACATAATATTAGGTCTAGTAGCTATAAGATACAACATGATGCCCACTTAACTTTTATATAAAGTAGAATCTACAGTAGGGCCTTCATCTTGCTTGCTCAATTTTGTGCCTAGGGATATAGGAGTTTATGTTGGATTGCAGTCTTCCATGCAGAATCTTTTGATAATTTCAGTAGCATACTTTTGGTGACAGACAAAAATGCCTTTGGATGATTGATCAACTTCAATCCCCAAAAAATATTTCATTATGCCAAGATCTGTCATCTCAAATTCAGATCGCATGGCATGCTTAAAACTATCTAATTGAAGATTGATAGTGTATATCATATCATCAACATACATGTATACAATCATTATTTGACCTTGCAGATCTATTTTGGTGTACATTGTTGGCTCATTATGGCTTCTGCTAAAACCACCCTTGATCAAGTAAGCATCAATTATGTTGTACCAAGATCTTGGAGATTGCTTCAATCAATACAAGGCTTTATTCAACCGATACACTTTTCCTGGGTTCTCTTTGACCTCAAATCCTAGTGGTTGATCCACATATACTTCTTCTTCTAGGACACCATTCAAGAAAGTTGATTTGGCATCCATATGGTATACTTTCCATTTGTGTTAAGATGTTATAGATAAAAGGGTCCTTACAGTATCCAACCTTGCTACTGAAGAAAAGGTTTCACCATAATCAATCCCTGGTTGCTGCAAGAATCCTTTTGCAACAAGTCTTTCTTTGTGTTTTTAAATATGTCCCTTGTCATTGTGTTTAGTCTTGTAAACTCATTTGACACCAATGCTAGTCTTATGGCTTGGAAAATCGACAAGATCCCATATCTTTTTCTTCTCAATAGAGTCAACTTCTTGGTTCATGGCTTGAACCCAATGTGGCTCTTTAGCTACCTCTTTGAAAGATGTGGGTTGGCATGATAAAACTATAAAAATATTTTGTTGATTAAGATCATCCAACTGTTGATGTATCTGTTTCAAGCTTCGAGTTCGTTGATTTTGGACTTCAGGGGATGAATTTATTCTTGAAGAAAAGCTACTCTGGGAGCTTTCAGGCAGTCCTTGTACTTGTAATCATGGAAGGATAGGCTGATGTGTTTGCTATCCTGAATTTTATGTGTGTTCAGGAAGTGGCAGCAATGGATTTTGGCTATCCATAGGGCGATTTTCACACTCACTCCAAAACTGATTTTCTAGAAATTTTACATCTTTACTGAGAATAATTTTACTTGAAATTGGATTGTACATGCGGTAAGATTTAGATGTCTCACTGTAGCCAACAAAAATGAATTTCTTACTTCGATAATCAATATTATTCCTTAATTTGGAAGGTATGTGAGCAAATGCAATGTAGCCAAAGGTTTTGAGACGAGCGACATTCATTTTTTTCCCACTCGATGCTTCTTGAGGGACCTTCATTTTGACACTGGTGGTTGGAGATCGATTCAGGAGATAGATTGAGCATGCTACAACTTCAACCCAAAAGAAATCTGACAAACATTTCTCTCTGAGTAGGCTCCTTTCCATGTTCATTATAGTCTATTTTTTCCTCTCAACCACTCCATTTTTTTGTGGAGTATACCTGGATGTGGTTTGCATGATGATGCCTTGAGACTTGCAAAAATTTGCAAATTATTTGGAACAATACTCACCTCCTCCATATGATCTAATTATTTTGGCATACTTCCCACTCTGTTTTTCATCTTCAACCTTGAACTCCTTGAACTTTGCGAAGGTTTCAGACTTGTGTTTGAGGAAATAGATCCATGTTTTCCTGCTAAAATCATCAATAAATGTTAGAAATTAAAAGCTACCACCTAGTGACTTTGTTTTCATTGGTCTAGATAGGTCAGTGTGAGCCAACTCTAAGTGTTGTTTGGCTTGATTGGAGGATTGTGGAAAACTATCTATCTTATGTTTACCACGAATGCAAGACTCACATGGGGGAATTTTTCTCTTTGAAGATAGGTATACCTTTGACCATGGAGTTCTTCTGCAAGAGACTTAGACTCTGAAAGGGTAGATGTCGAAATCTTGCATGCCATAACATAGTTTCATTGGGGGTGGATGCACTTTTTGCATATTGTTGGGTTAGATTTGCAGTTCTAAGAGTCAGGGAAAACATCCTATTCCTAGTCATATGGATTTCAGAAATCAATTTTCTGCTCGGAGGTTTTTCATAGATCCTATAGGGTGATCCTTCAAAAAGTACCTTATAGCCACATTCCATTAGTTTTCCTACACCGAGAAAGTTATGTTTCATATATGGAACATGATAGAGATCACGTATGTCTTTCTTTACATATTGTTTAGTCAAAACATGGACAATTCCTTTGCCTTGGACTTTGACTAAAGAATCATCTCCAAGTGTAATATCAGAAGAAACAGAAGAATAAATACATGAAATTAAATATTTTTTACATGTCATGTGATTGTTGCATCCATTGTCCAGCAACCAAAGGTCCTTTTGTTGTTGATTAGACTTGCGGTAAGAGAGAAACATCCCATCTGATTTTTCTCCTTCCTGGTTTGAGACATGTGCTCTGCCTAAGTTATGAGTTTCTTGCTTCTTCCAGCATTCAGATTCATAATTACCATACTTTTTGTAGTAATAACATTGTATGTTGGATTTTTCATTTGATATCCTCCCTCTTCCTCTTTGTTGCTCGAATTGTTGATTTTGATGTGTGTGGCCTTCACCTGAGTGATGGTTGTTGGGGCTTCTCCCTCTTCCTCTGTGACCTATGTCTTTGTCTCTGCCTCTCACTCTAAAGGAGAATTGGGTATTGAAGGCATGGACCATTGACTCATCTTCCTAATTGAGCCTGGTCTCATGTGACACCAAAGAACCCATTAGTTCAGCTGTTGAAAATTTGGACAAATCCTTGGATTCAAGGATGGTTGTAACAACCATCTCAAATTTATTTGGAATAATTTTGAGGAATTTCTCAACAATCCTCTAATCTAGGATGGCTTCACCATTCAACCTGATCTGGTTTATTATTCCCATGACTCTGGTCATGAATTGATCAACATTCTCTGACTCGGTCATCTTTAAAGTCTCAAAGTGTTTCCTTAAGGTCTACAACTTGATTGTTCTCACTTTGTCATTTCCCTGGTAGGTTGTGCTAGGAATGTCCTAGCCCTGTTTTGAGGTAACATCACTTGTGATCTTTGAGAATATGGAGTCATCTATTGATTCTGAATCTAGAACTTGGCTTTATTTTCTCTTATCCTGTATTCTGCTTGAGCATTTCTTTGTTGATTGGTCATGGCAGCCAAATCTATTGGATCTGGTTCCACATAGTCATGAACCATTGGATCCCAACACTCTTGTGCTTGTAAGAAGGATCTCATTCAAAGAGACCAAAATTCATAATTCTTGCCAAGTAAAATTGGCCCTTGTGTTGGCCCTAAATTGTTAGAGGTGGCCATTTTTTTTTGCAAAAACAAATTCAGTACAAAAAAATGTAAATAATTTTGATGCCCTTTGTGAGGGTTAAAACAATCACCAAGTGTAATTTCATTCCAAAAAAAATACTAGTCTATTTGACTGGTTTTATGAAGAAACTTACTATAAAAATAATATTGCGCAGCAAAGAAATCGAACCAGAGGCCCACGACCACGATCGAAGATAAAATCTGTGAGTCACTTCTCCTTGTTCCTTGTGGTGCAGGATCTCGTGGCCGTGACGTCGCCCATCAAAACGAGGTTGTCGATCCTGCCCTTGAGTGTTAGAGTCTTGGGTTTGGTCCTGATTTCCAGGGGAGTTCGAGATAGCCCAATAGTTCTATATTCAAAGTTCTCTTCATTTTGCTTTTTCCACTTATATTTGTATTTACCAACGACCCCATATAATCTATACAAATTTTCACATGCAACACGAATAAATTTAGTAAAAGTGTTTTGTGATGGGTTTTCAAAGGTTTTTGCAAAATTATAAGTATACACTACTAGTTTGAGTTTTTAACTTTTTTATATAAATTAAAAAATATATATTGCTCACGCTTCACAAATTAAATGCGGTGTATTGTAAATTCAGGGGAAAATATAAATTTATACACAGTTTTCTTCTAAATCTTTTAATTTTTAATTATAGATGTGTATTCTATTTTTTTAATTAAAAATAATATATATATATATATATATATATATATATATATATATTTCAATTATGTGTTTTTACAATTTTTTAATTATTATTAATATTAAAATTTATAAAGTTTATATTAATTATAATTTTTTTTATTTAAAACTAAAATTATATATATATATATATATATATATATATATATATATATATTTCACATTTCAATTATGTGTTTTCACAATTTTTTAATTATTATTAATATTAAAATTTATAAAGTTTATATTAATTATAATTTTTCTTCTTTAAATTTTATATGTTAAAATTAAGAGATAGAGTATTTGTATCTTTTTAAAGTTTATATGTCTAAAATTAAGAGAGATTATTAATATTAAAATTTATAAAGTTTATATTAATTACAATTTTTCTTCTTTAAATTTATATGTTAAAATTAAGAGATAGAGTATTTGTATCTTTTTAAAGTTTATATGTTAAAATTAAGAGAGAGTATTTGTATCTTTATAAATTAAATAGTGGAATCTCTATTTTTTTGTATTCCTTTTGGGACAATTTTTTATTCCTTATGGGACAAATAACAGGGTTTGAGAAGTGAATTTCGGTTTTTTTCTTAAATTATTATATTATTCTATTTTTTTAATTTCAATAGAGTTTGTATTTATAAAAAAAGGGAGTTGTGGTGAAACAAACAACTTATTACATAGTGTTGATTTTCATTGAGTTTGAGCATTTATTTGAGGATACAAAAAGATTAGTACATCACATCAAAAGGTTGATGGAGGTTGTAAGAGAGCTAACTTCATTCTAAATTTTTGTGCATGAGAAAATTTTGACAAGTTGCTTACATAAGAAGATGCAAAAGAAATATATTTCTAGATTGGATCACGAGTTCAACTTCTTGTCACCACATTTTGTTCTCTTGAAGAAGTTTTTTTCTTCTTTACTATTGTAGTCCAAACTTCTTTCCTTTTCGATGAATTCAGTGCCTATCCCTCCAATCTCGATGTGCCTTGATCTCGAGGTTCTAGTTGTTCCAGGGTCTCCAATTCTTTCGTCTGGTCTATCAAGTTCACCTTTTGGACTAGATCTAAGGGAATAATTTAATCCATTTCCACTTAATCATGTGGTGCCACAACATGTTCTTTGGATGCTTCCTGGTATATATAGGGGAGTAAGAGCTTCCTCTTTCATAGGATCATGTGGATCCATATCTTTCTTATTGGAAGGGGTGTCCATGATTTCTTTTGATTTTGATTCGAGCTCATCCATGGGAAAATCAATGGAATATGGCTCAAACTTGCTAATCGTTTGGTATTCTTCCTTGGCACCAACACACCAAGTTTACTTACATTGATGTTTCTTGGCTTTCCTTGGCATTTTCGGGCAAATGCATTTCCTTGTGTCATGTTTCAAAACAAACTATGCATCGAAAAGACACATTTTAATAATCTAGCTTTTGAGACTAGGAGGAATTTTCACCCATTAGGATTATTTCAGCCGAAAATGCTTTACTGAATTCCATTTCCATAAATATTTGAGCATATGTGGTGATATTGTTATTTTCTATTTCATCACTTCATTAACAGAATTTCCCAAGATAATTTTCAATGGTTTGAAGAGAGGGTAAACCCCAAAGGTGTAGAGGAAAATTTAGAACTCTTACCCAAACTAGAGCAGACGATAAGGTATCTATCATTGGATCAAAGGAAGGAGTCCAGGGTTTCATGCATAAACAAAATTTTCCTTAGAACCAATGACCTGAATTTAAAATCAAATCTTTGTCTTCATCATTATCAAATATCACAATGAAAACCCCTTTTGCACATGGAAAAATAAAATATTCTCCTTGAATTTAATATTAGTTGCAAGAAGTTTGAAGTCCACTTGTGCAGATCGATAAGATGTGGCCACGAACAAATGAACCTACATATCAAAGCAATTGAACTATAGATAGATGTCTTAAACACAAAATATTTCACCATTGAAATAGAGATAGTCGAAGCTTCCTGAACCATCAAACAATTAGAAGAAGACTGCACAACATCTTTGAAAGAGGACTTACCTAGATTTCCAAAGGAGAGAGGAGGGGAGAAATCATCCATAGAATGCATAGGGCCTACATTCAAAAGGAAAACAATGTCATTGAGGAAAGTGGACATGGTTTTCATAGAGGGAGACACCACCATTGTGCTCGAAACAATAAAAGAATAATCATTGGATGCAATATCTGCCACAATAGGGAGCGATTTTCTGTCCATACCAATATTGGTTGCCGAGAGGGTCAAGGTTCCTACACGCACGAGCCCAAGGTTGAGAAAGCACATGGATAGGGTTGAACCCGAACCAATACCACCATGAAACATCGTTTGATTTTGATATAGGTTCATCACAAATACTATCCACTTAAATTATAATATTAATATTTTTATTAAATAATACAAAAAATTGGACTACTTATGCAATACTAAAACTAGTAAAAAGAAACAAAAATAAAAAAACCTCAATCGAAAACATCCAAAAAAAAAAAAACTTTAACATGAAATATAACAAATAAACATTTCCAATGAGTTATAAACCCTCAACTTGACATATAAAATGCTAGAAAAATACCAACACATCTAAGAGAAACCATACTTATAAAAAAATAACATGTCCAAGGTGTGACAAATCCTGAAGATTGATGCATACACAGCTACACAAGAATCACAATCCCCAAATCAAGAGGGAGGGAAGGTAGGCTCAGAAATTTGGGATCATGAGTGGGCTCCCAACCATCACCAACCTTAGGAAGGCATATCCTTAACCATCACCAACCTTAGGAAGGCATATCCTTTTATATAACATTTTAGCAAGGGTTGAAAATTACTTTCCCTCTGATCATTATTTTAAAAAAATATGTAAAATTTGTGGACTATGTTATTAGAGAAACTTGAAACTAAATCTGAAAACAAGGAAAGAAAACTTTTAGGTTCCATACAAAGAAATCTTAAAACTTTTAGGTTTTTTTTTTACATATTTTTTAATACATGTGGGGAAATAATTAGGTTAGAGAAAGTATTCATTTGCATGCTCTTTTCTCTTCAACATGATACTTTTGTATGTTTTCTTTGCCCATAAATATTTAATACTTTATTTAAATAACAAAATATAAAAATTTTAAGATTTCTTTTTAAATAACTAAATATAAGAAAAGGGTGAGTGCAAGCTAATGATGGTTTCTCATGATGCATTAGTGGCATTGCAAACCTGGAAAAACAACATTCTATTAACTTGGAGGGATTGTTCAAGGTACTCTTACAATGATTTTGAAAATGGTGTAAGAAGATGAAACATAGGAAATTGAATTAGTTTTCTGAATATACAACTTGTATTCATATAAATTGTGAAAAACTATGTCAAATGTGATTTTTTATAACAGTGGTATCTTATTTTTCAAACAAAATATAAGGTATTTTTTTTGTTCGTCCAAGTGTCGAGTACCTTAATGATAGAATTTCCTTTCAAAAACTTTCATGCTTGTAGAGAACTTGTTTTTCTTGTGTGGTGTATTTATTGGAAATTTGTGATATTAATTTTATATTTTTTTAAATGATCAAAATCAACATATCCCTGAAATTACAACATCTTTTGTTTATGCAGGCTAAGAAGGTCTTAACATTATAATTTTGTTTTCTACAGAACGTAGATATTGGTCTCCTCTAGTGTCGCATATAACTCATTCGAGAAATGGTTAAGCTGACAAAAAGTTATAAAAAAAAATAAGAGAGGTATGTATTCTAGGATTTTGATATATGCGAAGACAAAAACATATTAAAAATAGTAAACAATATCAATTAATATATATATATATATATATATATATTTGGATTCTACATAGTCGGCTCTATCTATGTCTATAGTTTCGTCAACAACTAAATTGTTTAACCTATAGAAAAATAACGTCAAAGATAGAGATATAGAGAGGTATTCACAAAAATGGAGGTTTTTATCAATTTGCATATCAAACCACTAGGTTTGTCATCTCGAACCTAAATATGAGGAAACCAAGTTGACATACACATTTTCAATCCCACCCAAACAAAATTGAATTCAAAAGAATGTCCATGCGCTCTAGTAATGTGCACTCGCTCCTAATAGCACACATGCGTTATAGGAATTCACACTCATTACTAAGAGCACACACACGTTCTTAAAATTTATTTTGTCTTTGTCACTCCCCAATACCTCTCTCTCTCTCTCTCTCTCTCTCTCTCCTTATCTACCCCCCATGTATGTCTCCCTCTCTCTCCCTCACACTCCTATACATGGTAAGACCTAGACATGGCAAGACTTAGACATCACAAGGCATGGAAAAAACTAGACCTATACCTTGCCTTGACATGCCTCAGACTCTCACACCCACTCCCTCTCTATCCCCCCTCTCTCTCTCTCTCTATCTTCCCCTGTCCCTTTCTCCCCTATTACGCCACCTCTCTCCCACCCTTTCTCTCTCTCCTCATTGTTAGTCTCAATATCACTGTCTCTCTTTCCCTATTTCTCTTTATATTCCCCCTCTCTGTCTCCCTATGTATCGCCCTCTTCCTCACTCTCTCTACCCCCCCTTCTATGTCTCCCTCTCTACTTCCCTTCCTCTCACTATCCCTCTCTCTACCTCCCCTCTATGTCCCCCTCTCCCTTCCTATCACACACTCTCTCTACACCTCCTCTTTGTCTTTCTTTCTCCCCCTCTCACACACACTCTCTCCCCCATTCCTCCCTCTCTCTCTTCCCCTCCCTCCAACTATATCTCCTCTATCTCTCCTACATCTACCCCTCTCTCCTACATTTACCTCTCTCTCTACCCCCCTCTCTATCTTCCTTTCTCTCCCTCTCACACTCTCACACACTCTCTCTATATTTCCCTTCTATGTATTTCTTTCTCTCCCTCCCACAATCTCTCACATACACTTTCTATCCCCCCTCTATGTCTTCCTCTCTCTTCCTCCCATAGTCTAACACACTCACTCTCTACCTCCCCTCTTTTTCTTCCTCTCTCTCTCTCTCCCACTCTCTCACGCACACACTTTCGATCCCCCCTCTATGTTTTCCTCTCTCTCCCTCCCACACTCTTTCACACACACCTTCTATACCCCCTCTATGTCTTCCTCTCTCTCCCTCCCACACTCTAACACACTCACTCTCTACCTCCCCTCTTTGTCTTCCCTATCACACTCTCACACTAGAAAGTTTGGTACATTGCAAGGAAATTCATGGTAAGTAAAGAAACTCCCTTGACCTATACCTAGAAAGGCATGTCAAGACATAGACCTAGACCTAGACCTATACCTTGCCTCGCCATTCCTCACACTCTAACATCCTCTCTCTCTCTCTATATATATATATATATATATATATCCCCCTCTTATCTCTCTCTCTTTCTCTCTCCTTGTTTTTAGTCTCTCTCACTCTCTCTTTTCCCCTCTTTCTTTCTTTCTCATTCTAACTCCCTCTCTATCTCTCTCCATCTCACTCTCAACCTCTCTTGTTCCCTCCCTCCCTCCCTCCCTCCCTCCCATTATTTCCCTCCTCCCTCTATCTCTACCCTATCCCTATATCTCTCCATCTCAATATCAAGCTCTCTTCTAATCGTGT
>ML793602.1:304743-319824 GCA_009831015.1 Picea engelmannii
CACTTTCTTTCTTCCTCTCTCTCCACCCCACTCTCTGTCTTCCTCTCTTTCACTCACACTCCCATACAGTCTCTCTCTAATCCCCCTCTATGTATTCCTCTCTGTCCCTCTCAGACTCTTACACACTATAGAAATTTTGGTACATCGCAAGGAAATAAATGGCCTTGATCTATAACTAGACATGTCAAGACCTACACCTAGGCCTAGACATGAAAAGGATTGGAAATACCTAGAGCACAAACCATGACCTAGACCATATACCATGAACTATACATATACGAGGACCATGACGTATTCCATGACATAGACGTTGAGTTAGACATGGACCATGACATATACCTATACCATGAGCATGTACTTGACCATGACCTAGACCATGACATAGAGCTTAACCTAGACCATGACTTAGACCATGAACTAGACCCCCCTAGCTCCATTTAATCCTTGGCATAAACTATACTTGACCCTTAACCCCCTCCAAACTTGAGCCCTAAGTGCACTATTCATATACCTATTGTTAAAGGCCCCACAACCCTTGCACCCACATATTGGTGCTCTAACCATTGATCCATTCTTTAAAACACTTTCAATCCTAATCCCTTAGGTTGGACGATCATCCTTGCCCAACAACAATGTGTGTGCATCCCTACTAGGGATTTTTATATGCCAAGCACACTCCTAAACCTATTCTATCTCAAATGGAAGACATGGAATTCCATGGTATGGAAAGGCAAGGCATGGCATGGAAAGGAAATGTGTCACAAGGCAAGACATGTCATGGAATTACATGGCATGGCAAGGCATGGCATGGAAAGGAAAGGCATGGAAAGGCATGGCATGGCATGGCATGGTAAGGTATGGCAAGGAAAAATCACTTCATCGGATGGAAAAGGAAATTTATGATATAAAGTTAAGTCATATGTCCCTAGAAAAAATGTTTTTTATTTCATGGGATGAGAAATGTTCCATTTTTTGTGATTCTTGTTTCATTGCAATCCACATTTTGATTTGAAGTTTTCCTTTCATAATGTTATGGAAATATATGCATTTATTGTTGTATAGGTTAAAATGGGAAGCTACATGGAAAAACATGCAAGGAGGGATTAGTCTATTTTATATCATAGTTATGTTCTAGTGATTTGTAAATGTAACAACGTATATTTTGGCCTTAGAAGGTTAGAACTTTGATTTTTACTTATCTTGGTGATTCATTTCTCAATATTTGTTGGGTTTAGTTAGAATCATATATACATTTGATATGTATACATATGGATCTATTTATGTATTGTAGGATATTATATTTATTGTTATGTGTTTATGATGATGATATTTTTGTGATTTGTTTAAACATGCAAATTGAAATGTGGAACTTTGGTATGTGGATACTAGTTCAAAATTATGTTTTGAATGTATAATAGATGCAAGAAATCATGTAAATAAACACACATTTCTTAATTGAACATTAATACAAATAAATATTCTCATATGAAACTTGTAATGTATATGCATTGATATGAGTTATGTGATATCCAAATGGCTAGAGTGTTGAGGTGACCAAGGCATGGCATGGCATGGAAAGGAAAGGAATGACATGGAAAGTCAAGGTAAGGAAAGAAATGGAAAGGAAAGCCATGACATGGAAAAGCATGACAAGTGTAACATACCTGACCACCCAGGTTGGGTCATGCCACCGAAAATATTTCATGTTTTGATACCATATTATAACTTACCCAACCACCCAAGCTGGGTCATGCCACCGAAAAGATATCATGTTCTGATACCATATTGTAACATCCCCAGGATCCAACTCGGCTATGCCACAAAAAACTTTCCGAGATGTATACAATTAAAAAAATCTACACATGAAAACTCTTGTGGAAATTTATATATAAACTTAAACAGATAAATACAATCTGTAAATACACAGATTCATAAAAAATAATAATAATAATAATACACATGCAACATACACAGGGATAACCCATAAAAATAAACGCCTACATAATAATGCAGCATGTAATTTAACACAAAATGGACACTTATCTTGGTAAAAATATCACCAACAACATGTAGGCCTTCCACAAACCTCCCATCCTTAGACCATGTTTTTCATCACTCTCAATAGTGGGTCACCCTCGAGCTAGGACTAAACTCCACCTGGGTAAAGGGGTTCCTAACCAGGCCGATGTATCTCAGAAAATAGGAAAGACTTTGTCACAGGTGCCTACTCAAACTAATAGCCTACAATCCCTCATTCCCCACATGCATGTCCCACCCTAGGAAGTGTGCCCCTTCTCTGCTCAACAGTCCCTTGGATGCCCCACTTCCCTTCCATGTCTTCAGCAACAAGTCGTACAGGAAGTATTAGAGCCCTGTAGTTTTAGTTTATCACCTTCGGGAAATCAATTCCCGTCAATTCTCTAACCTAGAGAGAAATTGCTCATGGGCATGACAACTTGCCTCTTCAATCTCCCATGAGCCTGACAACCCACTTATTTAGTCTCTCACGGGCCTGACAACCTGCTTCTTTAGTCCAACTCCTACGCTTATGAGGTGTGGGTATGGGTACAAGTATAGATACAGGTACATGTATAGTTACAGGTATGGATACAAGTACAAAAAGGTACGTAGGACAACTCAATGAGTGAGTGAATGATGATGGAATGAATGAATGAATGGGAAAATGAACTAAGTCCAAGATATATGTATGCATGTTCCCAAATTCTTGACACTTGTCATGTTGAGAGTTACTTTGGTCCACTTGTCCCCATCCTTAGAACTTAGGATAAAATAATTATCCATACTTTATACTTTAAGGAATATTAATATAATATTTGTTTTTGGCTTAAGCTCCGTAGCTTAGCTCCTTGTCCTTAAATTTTATCCCCCCTTTCCCTAATTTGTGGAGTTTATTCCCCAATACTCTTGTATCGTGGTCGGTCTACACGTAGCAATGTATTATATTAATGATAAGACATATACAAAAATAGGCTCATTGGCCTTCAACATCTAGGCTCTATGGCCTAATTCCACACATAAGCCTTCTAGATTATAATAACTGGCTCACCAGCCTATAAAACACAACATATACACAAAAGACTATCTGGCTTAAAAATCGTGCACACTTAAGTTTGTTGTGCGTGGTATCCTGGAATATGCACACTTCATCATTTTAGCGTACAGTACATGTGCGCACTATACCATGGAAGGTGCATACAAAATGATATCAACAACTCACCAACTTATTAGCATGTTTACATTTAAATTTACAATTTGGGGTTCATCCTAGTGGTATTACAATCCCCTCCCCTTATTTATGCATTGTCCTCGGTGCATTATATACCATGTACCATTCAAAGTCTTTTTAAAAATACCCAATCTTTAGCTATTGGAAGCTTGATATCCATTTGGTGCTCTACTTTCCAGCACCAATTCTGGTATTCATACTACGACTAGAAATCAATTGCTCTATTCCATAGAGCTACTTCCGAGAATAATTCAGCTCGTTGTTCCATTTGACACACCCTCCTTATGGCAACTACCATTCCATAAGCATCCTTGGGTTTCCTCCTCCTTGTTGCGCTCACCCTTCTAGGCTCCAACATCCCTTCACTGCTACGCAGTTCTTCAATGATCCATCTTATCAAGGATTTCACACAAGGAGAGCGCTAACCCGTTACCAGAACCCCACCAAGGTTCTACAATTATAGGGCTTTAGTGTCCTCAATAGTAGTTGTTTTTTCCCAACATTGCATCTTTAATCAATATTATCTCATTTGCATCACACACATGCAGTTATCATTAGAGAACATTATAAAAAATCCATTTTAGAAATAAAATTAATTTCATAAGGAATTCGACTTTTCCCAAAATATGAAATTCTATTTCATAAATTTTTTATTGCTATTGAAATAATAGAATGTAGTCTTCCATGTGGATTTCAGCAAGAACCATGCTGAATACCATTTTTTCCTGCAATGATTCTATCTTGCATACAACCAATAGATTGTCAGTGTTTCATGCACATCATATTTTAATTGCAATATGCACAAAAACCTTATGCAGTGATCTTAGAATTGCCTACACCTAGAAATCCAATCACAAGTACCAAAAAATTTATTAGATAGAACGACTCATCATTCTATGCCTATGCTTGTTCGCAATTAATAACAATAAGTTCATTATTTCAATTTTATTGACATAAAATTTTATGTAGTCATTGTTCCTGTGACTACCTGACTTGCAACTTTCCTGTTGCAATGTCTAACAGTTCCTAAAATGTTCTCAACTCCACAAGTTAGCAACATTTCAGCCATTAGTATAATTATTTCCATTCAAAAACATATATACATGCACTAAAAAAATGCATTCAACCAATGCATTTAAGTATACAATTATACCATGTATGAGTGTAACTCTTCCACTTACTAGGAATGAGTGCAACTCTCAATGCCTATTTATTCAATGCACCTTTCAATTGATTTTCAAAATGATCTTTATCTAATTCATGTATCTCACCATTCATAAATTGGAAATCCGACCAATGTCATGACACATTCTCCAGACACTTCCTATTGTCTTCTCAATTGTTTGGATGCCTTCCTTTTCAACCCAAACACTGCACTAAGAATACAATTATGTGGTGTTCATTAGTGTTATCAAAAAGGTTGCAGTCCAAGTTTTACTTAAAGTTATGAAGCTCATTGGGTATTTGTGTGGTACATAACCTTTCTATATCCATACCTTGCCATATCTAACCATGTCCTGGTCTCATACATGACTACCTTTCCTGGCATCATTCCTATAACAAGTTCTCATATTTTATTTCTTGGGTTATTACCTCATAACCAAATTAACATGTCATGCTACTATGTCAGTGTCTCCATTCAAAAGATAAAAATAATTGATAACTATAAAAGACCTCTACCCTTTACCATGCCTACTAGTAACTTATCCATGTTAATGCACTTAAACAATACCATACTGCGTATTATAAAAATTCAATTTGGGGAAATTCTTACCTGAATTTCCCTTTGGCAATGATGAAACATAATTTTAAAAGAGAAATATGTACTTGCATGGTTGCCATTAAACAAATTTAATGCTACCTTATTAGTTGATGATAGTAGAATCTCTCATGCTTCTTTATCAGTCCTATAATCAACATTCCAACTTTCTTTTGCTTCCCTCCATATGCAACAATATTATCAACAACACTTGAAAACATGCAAGAATTATCTTTTTATGGTTGTCCCAACAAGCCATAACATACTTGTTGCCACAGTAATTGCAACAACTTCTTTATCCCTGTATCAATTTTTCTTGTTTATCTCAGAAGTCTTCAATTCTTCTAGATTCCAGAATCTTCCTGTGCTCTTCACTGTAAATCATTGTGCATGATTATTTATGAACTGATCACTTTCTAACCAAATCACTCTTGGCTTCCTTTTCTTTTCCATTCAAATACTAAAATGATATTAACCTTCAACTTTTATTTATTTCCTAGATCCATCTATCCCAACTCATACTTGGATGAATTATAATTCCAATCATGTTGTCTTATAGACTTTGCATCTTCAACATCCATTTACTTTTCGGACTGAACTACTTGAACACTTTCTTTTTTGAATACTTTAGTATTTGAGTTTTCTTTCACTCTTCTCTTCTCCTTGCCAACTAGCCTCAAACTTGGATTGCATAGCCAATCTCTAACATACTGTAAGGATGCACATATGTCTCCTTCTCTAGCTGCATAGAATTAATTAAAAGTACTTACTATTGTTTTTAATTACCATCATAATTTCAAGTGATACTTCCACCCCCTGGAAATGTCACTCATGGCTCTATGCCACTTGAGATGGATTCTTCTCAGCCACCATCTCTTTTTCATTCAAAACCATGCATAGAACCATTTTCTTCTTCATGGCTCTTTACTAACTCTCTACAAAGATTCATTTCACTTTTAAGTCTTTCTTGGCCTTGACATCTCCATACTATTATTGAAATATCTTCAATACCTTTGGAATGCATCAACAATCCTCTACTATTCTTGATTTCCCTCTTGGAGTGTTGTCCTGCATTCCCATTAGCTTGATATCTATCTCATGATGTCTTCTTCCATTATCCTAGGATGTTCATGGAATTGCAACTACATATTATGTTGATATTAATTTTCATCATTCCATCATTATTTGGATTCCTCTGATCCAACTCCTACATGACCCAATTATATTTCCAGTCATGTTTTCTGAGTAACCTTGTATAGTTAACACCAACTTCCTTCTTGAGGTACTTGATTTATCCCTTCCTTATATGATCATATCAACACTTGGATTTTCTTGATGATTATTACTTTCTCCTATCATTACAAATCTAATTTCAACCTAACTTGCATAATCCTTTTCCACCATGCCATATTGATGCACCTATGACTCAACCGACACTCCTTACTTATGTGCACCTTCGTTTCTTTACCCTTGAAGTGATGCCCTTCATACCATGCTTCCACTGCGCGCTCTGATAACCATAAGGGAAGAATTACTCTTTAATTTCATAGCTAATATCTGGATATGATACACTCTTTATCCATATATGAATTAAGCCTCTTTCTTTATCTGATTACTATCATTCCGATAGTCAATTCCTTTTATAATAGATCTGACTCCAATGTATTGTTTAATTTGTATATTGGTTTCTTTGGGAGTGAATGTACTTTCGCTAATTCATTCACTTCATGATCTATTCCTTTGCCCAGATTCCATTGAGTACTTCACTAACATGAGTTGACTTATTTTGGTGGCTTCCCAAGACTTTATGGTTGCACCCACATTCATACCTTAACATTTTGGAGTCTTGGATTTTGATAATCTTATGAAAGATTTTGGTCATATCACTCTTGGCTGAGTACCTATGCTTATATTTAACTAAATTTCAACCTTCTCACCTCTTAAGAACTAAAATTTTTTAATTCTGCAAAAATGTGCAGCCAACAAAATTTATTAGGCTAAATAATTTAACAAATTTATGAAATTATGTACAATTTTGTTCCAATAATGCTTCATAATTCCTTCTTCTATTCCCTTGTGAAAATTAAATTCCCAAATGAATTTTATGGATAGATAATTAGAATCCTCTATCCAATACCTTTCTAATGATTGCTCCCTTTTTCAATTCTGAGTCTTGAGAAGAAAGTTATGGTCATTTGAAAATTGTCCATTAATTTCTCCTGTTCACACTTCAACTTGGTGCAAATTTGCGCTGTAATTATGCATTTTTGCACCTACTCCATTGGAGTTTCGGTAAGATCTCAATTAATTTTTCTTCATATACATATTTTGGATAATCTTTCCAAATTTCACCTCTTTCTGGGTTCTGGGCTGCTAGTTATAGCATTTTGAAGTTCTAGGCCAATTAGTATTTTTGGTCTGGAATGCTACAGGTACCTTCTTTTCCTTCTTAAACATTTCTAACATGCCCAGAATTTGAATTCATCTCTAGGAATGTCTTATATGGTTCAATAGCTTTCCATAGACTGCTCCTACGCCTCAATCTGATTCCGGAGTAGAACGTTATGGCCCTTCGAAGTTAGTTGGGTCTTAAATTTTACCCTCCACTGTTTGTCCCGTAACTTACTCATAAAAGATTCATTTGATGAACGGTTAACACCATTAGAAAGATCTCTCTGGGCCCTTCCTTAGGTTTTTTGAGTAGCTAAAAACGTTGTTTAGGGCCTGAAAAACACACTGCAAAAAGATGACCTTCAAACAGTATAAAATGTCACAACATTCACTGGTTTTTTGTTGTTGTAGACCATCCAAATGACTTCGCACGCACAAATTTGAACATGTACATCCATATATAGCATGCACAACAACACCATAAGGTAATGCATGCTCTGCGTACCTATAACCAATGTGGATCACTTCTTTTTCACGCAAATAAATGATGCACACTATTTTTGTGTCAGGCACCAATATTCACTACGCACAATTGTGGTTCATGCATTAATACCTGTTACGCATAATTTTTGTGCCATGCGCTAATATTTTGTGCGCATTGCACTCTACACGATGCACCATGCCAAAGTTTAGTATGCCCCCACTTCACACCAATACTCCACATGCACCATTAATTAAATTGTCATGCGACAACATATACCCACATTGCGCGTGCACCAACAAAATTTCTCTGCGCTCTACCAATATTGCACACACCACGCACACCATTATTATGCGTGCACACACCGCGCACGTCGGTATTACGCATGTGCTGCTCAATCCGCACCGCGCAATGCTAACTTTAGTATGCACACTCGTGCATCAATATTTTATGTGCATTGCCACTCTCCCCCACACAACACCAAATTTAAGTGTGCACACCCGTGCACCAATATTTTCTTCGCATTGCCACTTTGCACCGCGCAACGCCAAATTTAAGTGTGCACGCTAATATTTTCCGCGCATTGCCACTCTGCACTGCGCAACACCAAATTTAAGTTCGCACACCCACACACCAATATTTTCTGCGCATTGCCACTTTGCACTACGCAACACGAAATTTAAGTGCGCAGACCCGCGCACCAATATTTTCGCCCATTACCACTTTGCATTGCGTAGACCAAAATTTAAGTGCGCATAACCGCACGCCAATATTTTCACGCGTGTATCTATGCACCCTTATTTTCACACATCACAAGCTTTTCGATGCGCATCATGCATTTTTAGTGCGCACACCCGCACGCATTTTTTTTTTTTTTTTTTTTTTTATGCGCATCAATTCCTCATGAATTCCCCTGCAAAAATTTGGGTTTTTTCCAAATGTTTTCCCAATTTTCACCATAGACATTCTACAAGTATGAAATCTGTTCAATTTCACCATGATAACACCAATTCAACCTCTGCAACAACAAATCGTTGTTGGTTGACATTTCTGGAACGAATTTTTCCGAAACTCAATTCACGAATGGAGAATTTTAATCAACTAATATCACTCCATCTGTCATGGCTTCCCTCTAACTTCAAATTCAACCAATTACAGGTCTGAATTTGCTAGAATAGATATTAAATTAAGAATATCTCACCACTTGGCCAAATTTCTCAATTTTCCCATGAATTTAACAACAGAAATTGGGGATTTTTCCCAATTCCATGCAATTGCTTCTAATTTTTACCATGGACGCTCTGTAACTTGAAATTTAGCCACTTCAAAATCAATTCTTTGTGAAATTTCACTTCAACTCAACTTTCTCGGCCCATCAAGGCTTAGTGTTGAAAACTAGAGCTCTTATACCATATTGTAACATACCTGGCCACCCAGGCCAGATCATGCCACAGAAAAGATTGCATGCTCTGATACCATATTATAACATACCTGGCCACCCAAGTCGGGTCATGCCACCAAAAATTTTTCATGCTTTGATACCATATTGTAACATCCCCAACATTCAATTGGGCTACGCCACATAAAACTTTTTGAACGGTATACAATTAAAAATGTATACACAGAGAAACTCTTGCGGAAATTTATATATAAACTTAAACAAATAAATACATTATGTAAATACACAGATTCATACAGAATAATAATAAAAATACACATGCAACACACACAGGGATAACCCATAAAAATAAACGCATACATAATAATGCAACATGTAATTTAACACAAAATTGACACTTATCTTGGTAAAAATATCACCAATTGTGTGCCGACCTTCCACAAACCTCCCAGCCTTAGATCACACTGCTCATCACTCTCAGCAGTGGGTCACCTCGAGCTGGGACTAGAATCCACCCAGTTAAAAGGGTTCCTATCCAGGCTGATGTATCTCAGACAACATGAAAGACTCTATCACATGTGCCTACTCAAACTAACAACCTATAGTCCCTCATTCCCCACATGCTTGTCCCACCCCGGGAAGTGTGCCCCTTCTCTTCTCAATAGTCCATTGGTTGCCCCACTTCCCTTTCAGGGCTTCAACAACAGGTCAGACAAGAAGTCTCAAAGCCCTGTAGTTGTAGTTTAGCACCTTCGTGAAATCAATTCCCATCAATTCTCCCACCTTGAGAGAAATTGCTCACGGGCCTGACAACCCGTCTCTTCAATCTCCCATGAGCCTCACAACCTGCTTCTTCAGTCTCCCACGGGCCTGAAAACTCGCTTCTTCAGTCCATCTCCTAATCTTACCAGGTACAGATACAGGTACGAGTACGGGTACAGGTATAGATACAGGTACATGTACGGTTACAAGTATGGATACACATATGGATGCAAGTACAGGAAGGTACAGAGGAAAACTCAATGAGTGAGTGAATGATGATGGAATGAATAAATGAATGAGAAAATGAACTAAGTCCAAGCTATATGTATTCATTTTCCCAACTTGACACTTGTCATGTTGAGAGTTACTCTGGTCCACTTGTCCCCATCCTTAGAACTTAGGATAAAATAATTATCCATACTTTATACTTTAAGGAATATTAATATAATATTCTTTTTTGGCTTAAGCTCCCTAGCTTAGCCCCTTATCATTAACTTTTATCCCCCCCTTTCCTTAACTAGTGGATTTTAGTCCCCAATACTCTTTCATCGTGGTCGGTCTACACATAACGATGTATTATATTAATGATAAGACATATATGAAAATAGGCTCATTGGCCTTCAGCATCTAGGCTCTCTGGCCTAATTCCACGCATAATACTACTAGCTTATAATAACTGGTTCACCAGCCTATAAAACACAACATATACACAAAAGACTCTATGGCCTCAAAATTACGCGCACTTAAGTTTGTTGCGTGTGGTATCCTGGAATGTGCACACTTAATCATTTTAGCACGTAGTACATGTGCGCACTATACCATGGAAGGTGCATACAAAATGATATCATCAACTCACTTGCTTATTAGCATGTTAACATTTACATTTACAATTTGGGGTGCATCCTAGGGGTATTACATTCTTTCATCCATAAGTTATACAATTGTCTCTTCAAGAAGATTTTTTTCATCAAAGACTTTGTCATAAAAAGACTTCCATGTCTATTCCACAAGCGTGTTGTTGTCTCCTCTCCAACGATGTTAAACAAAACTTCATTTGTCAGACACAAACAAATGGTACTAAGATATCTTGCATCCATATCTTCCCAGTCCTAGTCTGTCATGCTTGTCGGTTTCTTTATCTTGTCTGCGAACACCTTTTGCAATCCTTGTTACACAAACAGATCCCGCATCTTGAGCTTCCATTGCTCAAAGTTATTTTTTTCATTGAATATCTCCACCTCAAACTTTGAACTCTATATTTTTTCCATTAACAAAAACTACCTTAACTACAACTTATAATACTAAGTTCTTTAATATGAAGGAATAATATTCTAATTCAAACTTAAACCTCAAAANAAAAAAAAAAAAAAAAAAAAACCTTTAAATCCTTATAAAATCGATCATTTATAATGTAGTCAATAAATGATCTTTTATACCTAGTGTGCATAAGCATACAACGAATTTCCATGAGGATGAACTTTCCACGACTTGCCACAGATATCGTCCTTTGTAAATCGTTAGCAGCGATGATCATAGGTTATCGCCACATGATAAAACAAAATCTCTCTTTCATACCTCGCGGTTTTTGCATATACCAAGGTCAACGCTCCTCCTGAAAGGTGCATAGAGCGTGGAGCGTTGATGCTCGAAAAAAAAAAGTTAAAATCCTAAGTGTGAGACAAATCAATGCCCTGCCAACACAGGTTAGGGCGCGTTGGGGAAAAGAACAACGCCTGCCTACAACGAATTCCTTCCCAGCACACGACACATAAATCGAGCTCTTCCCATGTAGATTCGTCTCCACCTTAGCACACACAGATTTGCTCCGCTCAGCTCAGCTTACCTGATACTATTTGTTGGTCAGCGGAAACATAAACACAAAAAATTTGATGGAAAATAAATAAAACCAACAACAAGATATCACAACTAACACAATGAAATAAATCACAAAATGAACACAATGTTTATGTGAATTTTTTTTTTAAGAGTTCTTGAAAACTACGAAGTAATGATAATCAGTATTCTTATTATTTAACAGAGAATTACAACAACTAAACCCACGTTTACAACTATCCTCTTAATCTCTTCCCACACACTGCGTTACACTAAATTACTTACCCACATCTCTACGAATATGCTAAATATCATTATAATGTGCATGCATCTACATGAAAAATTAGTTGGCAGTTTCAACATAACTCACACCAAAATGGATGCATTATCAAGTAAGTGTGTTGGAAAATGTTTAACAGGTAGCATATGCTTGTCATTGATGGCAAGTACAGCAATGAAGATGGCATGGGTGCAGGAAGAATGTACAAAGGATTGTTGGCATGTTTTACAGGCAGCATAGACTTGTCATTGATGGAAAGTACAGTAGTGATGATGGCTTAAGTACAATAGTGAATATGGAAGGTTCAGAGAGGTGAATGATCGAAAGAAGACGTCGGAATCCTTTAAGGATTCAAGGAGAATAAGCTCAGGAGGAATAGCATTCTTATACACGCAGGAAGCTTAGGAAAGAGACCGAGAGCCGTCGGATCTCATTCGAAAATCCTGACAGCTGTTGGATCGGGCGAAGCTGCGCAGATGTTAAGCGTAGGAGCTGGCGTGTAGAAGAAGTGATCTGAACCGTCAGATTGGAAGCAGATACCCGTCAACCACAGGATCTGCAGAAAGTGCACGGAGGTTAAGCCCTAGTGTGCAGAGGAGAAATCCCGGACAAGTCATCGGGATATTGGAAAGAGAATCCTAGCCGTCATATCAGATAGGATCTGCACAAGGTTTATCATCGGGAAAAGCCAAGGTGAAATTCCGACAGGATCTGGACCGTCCATTCGTATGGACGCGTGGCAGCTAGGAGGCTTCATCGGAGATTCGGGGATCGGGACTTTGAAATGTCCAAATCACTTGACCTCGAAAACCCCGAAATCGCGATATGCGATTTCGCGATTTGATCGCAGCCGTTAAAGAAAGCTTGAGATATGGACCGTTGATTTTTCTCATCGGAGAATCGGGAATCGGAGTTTCATGAGTCTCGTGAACAATGGAAACGAAAACCCCGAAATCGCGATATGCGATTTCGCGATGTAATCACACCCGTTGGATAAGAAGTGCATCTGAACCATTGATCCAACTCACGATAGGAGACCACGTCAGCAAGGGACACGTGGCACAACCAGGGAATGACAGGTGTCAGGCAGATTTAACACTTCAGGCACATGAAAGTCACGAATCAGAGTGACACGTGGCAGGATCTAACACGTGTCAAACCACCTATGACGTCAGCAGAGGCATCGGCGATCGGGACTTTGAAATGACAAAGTCAATTGACATCGAAAGTCTCGAAATCCCGAAGGGATCAGGACCGTCCATATGAGGGACAGGTGTCGAAGATCAAGGCGCCATCGGCATTTTGTTCATCGGGAAATCGGGGATCCCGTTGAAAAGAGTTTTGTGCAATTCAGAATCGCGATCCGCGAAACCCCGATGAGTAGGGGCCAGATGTCAGCACATCAGCGAAGGAGGACGGTGGCGTAGTGGAGGCCAGCTATTAGAGATAAGGATGCAGTCACAGTGAACGGGCACGTGAACCAGGGTCATCCAAGAGGGCTAAAGTGCATCGCGAATCGGGAAATCGCGAATTCCATGGACATAAACATTATGTCATCGTAAGTGTCGAAACTCCGATGGAGTGATATGACCAAGGTCACACGGAGACAGGTCATATGGATCATGTTCTAGCTAGGAGGGCTAGCGCACATTTTCGAGAGGTATGGTGGTGGTCACGTGATCGCAGGTCACATGGACCATTGTGTAGCCAGAAGGGGCTAAGGCTCGGGAAAGGATCACATCGGGGATCGGAGAATCGGGGGTTCTGAGTACATGTGCATCTCGACACTGAAAACGCCGAAACCCTGATAGAGAGACATAAGGTTGTGGTCACAGCCCTTGGTCACGGGATTTGTAAGTGACAAAAACTCTGAACGCCAAGAGTGTCGAAATCGTGATGGGTGAAATCCCGATTGGATCTGAACCGTTGGATCAAGTGTTGATCGGAGGGTTGATGTTCTCTCTCACAGTTAACTACTGAGTTTGGATTCTGTTAGCAAAATGGACTCATGATTGCAATTCAGTTAGCGTTTTTGTTGGCCTTTTAGTTCCTTGGACAAGTGTCTTCCTTTTGCCTAAGGAAATGGGAAGTGGAACTGCCATGGGGGTGTGAATAAAAAAAAATGAGCCAGAATGTGAAAGGGACTGTTCCGGGGGGAAAAAGAGCTTGTAACTGAAAAAGAAAGCATGAGCTTGACTATTACAGAGAAGACGAAGAGTCTCAACTAACAGAGAGGCTGAGGAATCTCAGCATAACACCCAGTAATGCTGAACGCGTGGGAAAACCGCTAGAGAAGCTTAAGAGTTACCATGATGATCAGGCAGAGCACTCGATAGGTGGAGTATATCGGCGTGGTGTGAGCATGCAGAGGACGAGTGCACATTGCATGCACGAGGGGCACAGAAGAAAAACATACACGGTACAGAGAAGAGGAAAGTAGCAGTTGCAGTGTGAGTTGTTGTTGTCGCTGTGGAGGAGAATTCAGGTGTGTACTAGGAGGCAGAGCGCAAGAGCAGAACAAATATAGTAGAGGAATGTTGCATTGAAAGGATAGGGCACAGAGAGCATAAAATGGAGAAGAACAGAAACTGCAAGGGGTGTACAGAAGACACTGATGCAGACAGGGCAGAGCAATGTAACAGAACAACTACAAGATTGGTAAGCCATTGAATAACTCTATTTCGTTGTAATGAGGTTAAGTATCAAAGATTTATATTAGAGGGAGGTTGGGAGGTGCTCGGGAGGACTGTTGTCCTCAGAGGTTCAAGTGGGTGCTTGAACACATGGAGTTGTAGCTTCCATCTGGTTGCAGCTAGAGAAACCAGGGTGGCAGGGTGGTGCAAGGGAGAACTCTTGTTCTCTGTTATATAGGTTGGTGCCTGTATGATTGGAAGTTGGTGCTTCCATCCAGTTGGTGCTGGAAACACTC
>ML793602.1:327023-360882 GCA_009831015.1 Picea engelmannii
TCTCAGCAAGTTGCAGCTTGCAAAACAGAGGTTGTAGCCTCATTATGAGTTGGTGCTCATATGTATGATAATGTAAAGAATGTAACTATTACTTATCATATAAAGAAAAAGAGGTTTTTACCCTGTATGGGTTTCCTCAGGAATTATCTGTCTCTGTGTTTCTCATATGTGTGACTGATGCTGAATATGCCATTGTTTATTCCCCTTCATTATTGTGATCATCATTTAGTGTCTCAGCAAAGAGTTTAAAAGAAGCATAATTGTTTAAGCACGGTAACAACTGATTCACCCCCCCTCTCAATTGTCCAACAAAGTGTCCATTATCTTTCCTTTCCTTTGAAAAGTGTTGATGCTGGTTGATTCGTATTTTTGAAAATGGTCTAACAAACTGTTTCTGGTAATCTGGTAAGGATATTGGATGTTTAGATTTTTTAAATGCTATGCAATAACTGAATTATAAGTTATGTAATAAAGGTTGGTTACGATGTATATGTACATTGCATATACCTCATATAATCTATATAATTTTTGACACGCAACATGAAAAAATTAGGTGTTTTGTGATGGGTTTTCAAGTTTTTCACAAAATTATAGGGATACACCACTATTTTGATTTTGGATTCTTTTATATAAATTAAAAAATAATGAATTATTGCTCCACAAATTAAGTGTAGTATATTATAAATTTAGAAAAAAAACACTTGATACATAGTTTTTCATTTCAATTTGTTTTTCACTTTTTTTTTATTATTATCAATATTAAAATTTATATTAATTATATTTTTTCTTTTTTTATTATTATCAATATTAAAATTTATAAAATTTATATTAATTATAGTTTTTCTTTTTGAAATTTATATGTTAAATTTAAGGGATAAAGTATTTTCACTTATATAAAATTAAGTAGTGAAATATCTACTTTTGGAATTCCTTGAGAGAAACAAGAAGTTATACGAGTCAATTTAATATGTAATTAGGTATTAATTTTAAATTAAATATATTATTATTATTATTAAATAATAATAAAACTTGATTACTTAAACAATACTAAAATTATAAAAAGAAATTAACTCAAAAACTTCAATCTAAAATATACAAAAACAATTTTAATATAAATATAAAAAATAGATATTTCCAAAATATTATAAAACACTAAAAAGGAACCAACACATCTAAAAGAAACCATACTTATATAAAGCAAGGTTGCATGGCATATAATAAAATAATAGCTTTAGCAGTTTTTTTCCAGGCATATGCTATTATTAATATTTTTTTGTGAATTTACGTGCAAGTATGAGTGGTTGTTCCTGGTTTACATTTGATTTACATGCATGTTGGTTGCTCCACATGGTCTCCATGCATCACCAGATAGTACAGAATGCTCAGCCCCCTATGTTGAGGCTAGCAAGGGGTGATTCTTTCTGTATATGCAAAATTTGTTTGCTCATTGGCCCTTTCACAAATCTGTGGGTTTTGTTTGAAGACAAGTGATAAGTAGAACAATGAATCCTTGTTGTAGAAATATGCCAAGGACGTAATATTCTTGGGCTCTGTAAGCTTCACCACATAGAAATTAAGCTCTGCAGCTTACCAGGGATACCCTATTGATCGCGACAATGGGCGTTCAAATACTAACAATGCATGCAATCTCTCATCGCATCAACTTCCTTGGTTTTTGTCTAAATGCCTCTCAACATTTAAAAGACCAATCGTTCCTTATATATATATATATATCTTCTTGTTTCTCAATTGGCATGTTGCCATTCCTCGCAACCAAGAACCAATAGTTTGGAATTGAAAAACATTTCAAAATCCTTGTAACAAGATCCTTTATCTCATGGTTGATTTTTTTTGTGATTTCGTCCAAATCAACTTTACTGAAAAGTTTGACATGGAAAGAGGATCCATTCTACAAATTAAGTGTGGTATATTATAAATTTAGAAAAAAAACACTTGATACATAGTTTTTCATTTCAATTTGTTTTTCAATTTTTTATTATCAATATTAAAATGTATAAAATTTATATTAGTTATAGTTATTTTTTTTATTATTATCAATATTAAAATTTATATTAATTATAGTTTTTCTTTTTGAAATTTATATGTTAAAATTAAGGGATAAAGTATTTTCACTTATATAAAATTAAGTAGTGAAATATCTACTTTTGAAATTCTTTCAGAGAAAAAAAAAGTTTTACAAGTCAATTTAATATGTAATTAGGTATTAATTTTAAATTAAATTATATTATTATTATTATTAAATAATAATAAAAACTTGACTACTTAAACAATACTAAAATTATAAAAAAAACTAACTCAAAAACTTCAATCTAAAATATACAAAAATAATTTTAATATAAATATAAAAAATAGATATTTCCAAAATATTATAAAACACTTAAGTAAAATATAAAAAAACAATTTTAATATAAATATAAAAAATAGATATTTCCAAAATATTATAAAACACTGAAAAGGAACCAACACATCTAAAAGAAACCATACTTATATAAAAAAAAGGTGGCATGGCGTATAATAAAATAATAGCTTTAGCAGTTCCACGCATATGCTATTATTAATACTTTTTTGTGAATTTACGTGCAAGTATGAGTAGTTGTTCCTGGTTTACATTTGGTTTACATGCATATTGATCACTCCACATGGTCTCCATGCATCACCAGATAGTACAGAATGCTCGGGCCCCTATGTTGAGGCTGGTAGGGGGTGATTCTTTTTGTATATGCAAAATCCGTTTGCTCATTGGCCCTTTCAAAAATCTGTGGGTTTTGTTTGAAGACAACTGATAAGTAGAACAATGAATCCTTGTTGCAGAAATATGCCAAGAATGTAATAGTATTGGGCTCTGTAAGCTTGACCACATAGAAATTAAGCTCTGCAGCTTACCAGGGATACACTATCGATCACGACGGTGGGCATTCAAATACTAACAATGCATGCAATCTCTTATCGCATCAACTTCCTTGGTTTTTGGGTAAACGCCTCCCAACATTTAAAAGACCAATCGTTCCTTAAAATATATATATATATATATATATATATATATATATATATATATATATATATATATATATATCACAAAAACAACTTCTTGCTTCTCAATTGGCATGTTGCCATTCCTCGCAAGCAAGAACCAACAGTTTGGAATTGAAAAACATTTCAAAATCCTTGTAACAAGATCCTTTATCTCATGGTTGATTTTTTTTGTGATTTCGTCCAAATCAACTTTACTAAAAAGTTTGGCATGGAAAGAGGATCCATTCATTATGCAAAACTATTAGATCAATAGTAATAAACTTTAATAGAAACTCTGAAGACATGCTATAATAAAAAAAGTGTAAAGATAAGAATATGCATTCACATGCTTTGGGATGTTCTAAAATCATAATAGTGGCAAAATATGCATGTTGTAACAAACAGAGAAAACACTATAAGCCATCAGTATTTAGTACGGGACAAAAAATTGAAACAGATTACCCTGCTAGCTTCATTAGTATCAAATAGTGAGTATCCAATGTAAGTACATACAATAAAAAAAATCTCCAGTCTATAGTTAAGACAAAACTTCCCTAAGTATTCGAAGACGTGATATCAAATCTCTGCAATTGCAGAAGAAAGAAAGACGGACTATTGGTATCCACAGATGAAAAAATAAAGATGAATGGGGATGGTAAATACATAGAGGTGAATGGGGTTGGTAAATACACCCTTTACAACACATCAAGGGAGTTTCCTAAGGCATCTCCAAGCGCCAAGTATAAAATGATAAGATTAGAGATCAAAGCATATGATAATGATATATTGCTTACAACTGTACCAAGACCTTCAACTAAAGAGATCTATAGACGAGGGTCACTGGATTTGATAAGAAACAACAATTCAACCAATCAAGATTTATAATGATTAGATTAGCCTATAACGATCAACACGACCAAGTCTATTAACTTAGTGAAGATTAGTTGTTTTCAGCAGATAATCAAATCCTACTTGGCCAATGGGTAAACGGATTTTGCATATACAGAAAGCGACCCAATATAAAATAAATATTGTAGCTAATGAGATTGTGCAGGAGAAAAGGCATTTTCCCAACCAGAGTGATACAGTCAAAACCTCCACGGGCAAGAGTTCGCCCTGTAACTACTGATCTGATGCTCAATCACGATGATTTTATGCAACAATACTTTCAAACTGGAAGTTACAAAAAAAGTTTTTCATTCAGAGGAAACTGATCAAATCATCCAAGAAAATTTTGGCTGACAATGTCCAGGTATCAAATACGACAGACCTGCGAAAAGCAATATGACTCACAAAGTTGTTTCTAGTGTATGTCAGTCAGCGTACACGGGATAATCATACTTTGAATATTCAGAGAAAAACGTTAATAAATGGATGAGGGAAATAAGTGACCTTGACCTTCAGTTAGAGAAGTTTAAAAATGGAAATCCCCGTAAAATAAGTACAACTCTTCCACCTTATTACAGTCCTCAAAAGAAATAGGATTTGTTTTGTAGGTCCCGGAGCTCCTAGGGTTCTATGCTCACGACAACATAGAGGATATCGATGTAAATTGCATGAACCATACATGCAGAGACCGCCACATTGCGACTAAACAAATGACCACGGCATTGCCACTCAAACAACGACCACGACAACCACGACATAGTATAAATATCACATTGAAAAACAAACATTTATTGTTTACAAGTAATGTTATACTTTATTTCCAACATTACTCAGTTGGGGAAAAATTAAGAGGCAAATCTATGCTTTAAACTAAGATTGAGGTGTAAAATTTGGGTGGCTCTACAATAACAGAGTCATTTGAACCACCAATTAAACATCAAAAAAATGCTTTAAACTAACAACTGCTGAAAATGTTTTTGTTAAAACTTTGGTTAAGCTGCTAATATTTAAATAAGTAAAAAAAAACTAATACTGAATCAACACATATCGATTGCTATATACCTATGCATTCGATAGGTATAATAACATGTCCAAGAGGTCACAGAGCCTCAAGACACAACTAAACTAAACTATCCCCAAATAACTTTCCCACTTATTATTATTAAAAAAAATTGTGTGCATTGTTATGAGAAAAACTTGAAACTAAACATGAAAACAAAAAAATGAAACTTTTAAGTGGTTTTCATATATATTATTATGTTAGAGAAAGTATTCATTTATATGCTCTTTATTATTTAACATGGTATTTTTTATCTATTTTTTAGATTGAAAAGAAAAAAACCCATAAAATTTTAAGACTTCATAAGGAAAATAATAAAAGGGTTATTGTTCATTTTTATCATGAAAATAAAAACACTTAAAATGTATAACTAAGTTCTTGATAAAATTGCTCTTTATTATTTAACAAGATATTTTTTTTATCTATTCTTTAGATTGAAAAGAAAAATGTCCATAAAGTTTTAAGAATTCATTCTAAATAACTAAGTATATATTTCATTTTAAATAATTAATTATAAAAAAAATAATAAAAAGATTATTGTTAATTTTATTTTGAAAATAAAAACTCATAAAATATATAAAAAATTAAAATCTGATATGAAAATATTTAACTAAGTTTTTAAGAAAATTAAATCATAAAAATTCAAGAAAATTAAAACATGACATGAAAATATATCTGAGTGGGCCTAATGGTTAAGAACATGTGTTTCCTCCTAAAAAATCACAAATTCAAATCCAAAGGGGATAAAGTATATATACCTGGTAGAAAAAATAAATTATTATTATTATTATATAACTAAATTCTTAAGAAACCTAAAACATAAAAAAAAATCAACAAAATTAAAAACAATTTTAACATAAATTTAAAAAGTTAAAAAAAAAACATTAAATTTATTATAATAATATTTTAATAACTTTATAAAAAAATTTAATATTTTAATAACTTTATAAAAAAAATTAATATTTTAATAACTTTATAAAAAAATTTAATATTTAAATTTAAAATTATAAATTTATAATATTTTTTTATTTAATTTTTCAATATTTAATTGATAAACCCCAAAAGAGTAGAACAAATTCTCACAACATTCTTATGAATAACACATTCAATTAACAAATTCTCACAACATTCATGAATAACACATTCAATTACTGATATATGTGGATATATTTTTCCATATATGTGAATATGTGTCCCGGGAATGCCAGGAATTAGAAACCGTCCACGCTAAAAAAAGGGAAGTTGGAGTAACCTAGAATCTATGCAAATGGGATTCAACTTAATTAGTTTTACAAAAATCCACTGTATTTTGTTGAAGAAGCAGTTTTATATATGTTTGTGTTTATGCAAACATATATAAAACATATTTATTACAATGATCAAGAGAAGGTTTATAGAGGGCAATAGTCATTCTTCTCAATGATCTAAACTATATATAATAAAAAACTATTAATTAAATATATTATATGGTAGGGTATATAATTATAATAGTTTTATATGTTATATTGTGAAGAAATGAAAAAATGATTTATCTTTTTAAACAAATGAAATGTTTTTTTCGCGAGGAAATAAAAAGTAATTTTATTTATGAGAAACAAAATTACATTAGTATATGCCATAGGCATTCCATCATACGGATTTGGTAGGAAGTAGTATAGGACTATTAATAGGATTAGATGTCTCTAGAAGAAGAGGGTTTGTCTTCTAAAATATGGTTGATTTGTCTTTCAAAGTTCATAGCATTTCAATAATATACATCATATTTTTTTATATTTCCATTATATTTACATGTTTTTTCATAGTGTTCATAACAAGGAAAAAGGGTAATATGTGCATAGATTAATGAGAGAGCGAACCAAAGGTTGTGAAGAAATTCATAGGTGGTCCTCTTCTTTGACCTTATAGAGTCCTTTGTCTAACTCCAGACCAACTTTGGAGAGTTGATCTGGTTATGTTTCATGTAAACATGAGTAAAAGTGATGTGAGTAGAATCTACAAAGCATCTTTTAATTTCCTCAAGTACTGGAAGAAGTGTGTAAGATCTTAGAATGTGTGTGTCTTTCATGACTTCAATTACAAACATAGAATCTCCAAAAATGTTCAGTTACCTGGAAATTGTTTCAAGGGAAAAAAGTAGTAGAAGATAGAGAGCCATTAGCTCATTGTAGTTGTTTATTTCTTCTCGCAGTGCCACGAAGAAAGAAAGGTCTCATGGTTGTATGATAGATGTAGGATTCCCCCTGCTCCTCCCCTGGAGGGAGTTTCTTGTTTATCCCAATCAAAGAAGGCCCATGGAAGTCTTTGTTTATTTATGGAGGTTGTGTAACTCTTGGCGGGGTGGGCATTGTTTTGGGGGGGGGAAAGGAAGAGAAGATTTTGAGACAAGAGATGGAAGTGTGGGATGTAGATATAATTTTTTCTTCAAAGATTGCATGGTTGTGTGCTAGCCAAATTCCCCAACAGACAATAAGAGGGAGAGCTTTAAATTTTTTATTGTGTTTCTCACCTACCCAATTATGAAGTGTGTCAGAGATATCTGCCTCGTTCTAATTTAGCGTAGGACCCAGAGAGTGACTTATTTCAGTCCACACCGACTTTGTAAATGTGCAATGTAAGAATAGGTGTGTACTTGTCTCTTCTTCATTTTTGCAAAGGGAACATCTTCTTGGACATGTGAAAGATTGCTTCTGAACGTTTTCCCAAGTTGGATCCTTGTTATGAAGGAGAAGCCACATAAACAACCTTGATTTGGGCAGGTTTTTTAACTTCTAGAGAGGTTTTCCCCACCATGGGGGAGGATCCATGTTTGAAACTTGAAACTAGGCCAGGTAGCCAACTTTGGGGGAATATTTCCCTCATGGATTGTAGGAAAAGATAAGTTGTTCTTCTTGCTCAAAGAGACGAGCAAGAGAGTTATTTAAGATGTGAGTATGATTGTTCCTGAAAGGGGTTAGTTGTTCATCCAAGCTCAAGTCCTCCCCAGATAGTCATCTTGCAGATCTAGTTACATAGTCCATGTGTCCTAATTGATTTAAGTAAAATATGCCTCTTTGATTGAGGGAGTGGATGAGACCCTCTGGAAACAAGTTCTTGTTGGAGTAGCCTACGCACAGGTCTATCCCAATCAGAATGTTGGATGCATTACCGACTTTCCAAATGAGCCAATCTCCAATAAGAGAGAATGAATTTATGAGGGATTTCTAGATGATATTGCCTTTCTAGTAGGAATTGTTTATGGAGCGAATCCATTCTAGGAGAGATATTGAAGGGAATATTTTTCCTTGATAACTTTATGCCACAATCCTGAGCCCTCTAACAAACTCCAAGATTTTTTTTCTTCCAAGGCTTTAGCAAATAAAATGATTTCTTTGAGGCCCCATCCTTCATTTTCCTTTGGTTTTGAGATTGTCTTTTTTGTAATATTCATCCTTGCCAACCTAAAGGAATCATAGAGCTATTTGGTTTATTTTATGCAAAATGCCTTTCAGAACCCAAGCTAGTGAAGTACCATAGACCATAATCGCTTCAATGAAATATTTGAGGAATAGTCTTTCAGATCTTGATAACCACATATTGCACCATGAATGTATCATTTTCTCCACTTTTGCAATAAGCCAAGAATAGTCAATATTTTTGTACCCAATGTCCTTAATGGTGAAGCTTGGATATTTAAGGCCATTAAATGTATTTTTAATCTCATTCTCAAGAAGAGATGACACAAATATTTTTTCTTGGTCATTTAGACCCCAAGCTAGAAGATATGATTTCCCTAGATTTATTTACATCCCCGTTGAAGAACAAAAATAGTTCAAAATACATTTTAGTATTTCAAAGTACAAATGATTACCTTCACAAAAGATAAGGATATTATCCATAGCGAGGAGATGTGTAAGATGGCATGATGTGGATATTTGTATTCCTTTTAATTGGCCCTTAGAGACTACACTTGTAATAAGTCAGCTAAGACTTTCTTCCACTAATAGAAAGAGGAGAGGGGAAAGAGGGAAGCCTTTCCTGAGCCCTTTTTCCATCTTGAAGAAGGGGGCTACTGAGCCATTTTTTAGGATGGAAAAATGCGAGATGGTTATGCAATTGAGAATCCATGTGACAAAGGAGTGAGAGAAACCTATGTTTTATGGGATTTTTTCCTTGTGACTTTGGGTCATGTCATAATATAGCTTGACCATATACAAAAGATAGAACCTACCCTCACATACAAAACTTGCAATGAAATAAGTACCAAAGAATAGAGGAGAAATAATCTCACACCTTGTATCCTATCGGTTGATGTTGTTCCTCACCCTCAACCCACGATCCACTCCTCATCTTTGTCCGAACTAATCTGCAAAAGGAGATCAAGAAAATGATGCAACAAGGTAGTTATAGGATCAAATTATACATGTAATATATAGATAAATTCAAATATGTGAAACAAATTGACATACATAAGTAAATTGAATGATATCACACAAGTATGGAGGGAAAGGTAACTCTTTTATTAGAAATGGTAGAAATTAGTGGTTACAACTTGACTCCAACTATCGACACTGCCTCAAATCCAACCACCCAGGTTCCTCCACTTGTCCTTCAAGAATCAATTCAACAGGACTTCCCTTCCTCGGATGACTCAATAGGGATAGGGACACATCCTATAGTCACATAGGAGAGAGAAATGATTACAAGAAAGCAAGTTCCAAAATCAAGGGGATGTTACTGAGAGGAAAGGGGAGATAGGGAATCTTTCAAATTCTTCAGAATAACTTTGCACCTTGGTTGTCCTCCTCATCCATGCCCCTAAAGGTTCCTTTATACCATCCTCAAGGGGTTAAGGTGATTGAATTCCATTGTGTATGGACTCGGGGGAGGTTAGGAACATTCCAAACCAAAAACCCCGCCCAAAAAAGTGGAATTATTTTATTTTTCACATTTTTTTAGGGAATCCGCATGTTGAAAACTAGGAAGGCGCACACATCCACGATTTGCACAAGGGTGACTCGCGGATGGAAACAAAAGTGTTTTGTTTTAAGTAATTTTGATGAGGGAAGTTGGGATTTAAATTTGCAAGCCATGGATAAGGAACAAGCCATCTCACAAGTGTGAATGATATGAAAAATTGTGGTAAAATAGATGCCCCCTAATGTGTGAGGTCAGAAGAGAAACTGATGGATGAAATACATTATAACTCCTAGAGACAAGGATTCATTCAGGTATATCCAATGAAGGTTCTCGAAAAGCTAATTCAAGAATAGAAACCATTAGCATAGATCAAGTAAGAGTATTCTCTTCCCAAGTCAGGCATAGCCATGCTCAGGAGTGATGTAAGAACGGCCTCCAAATCAAGTACACTACGGACCCATAACATATCTAAAAGTATGACTAATTTCCATGGACACAAATAATACACAGTGGATCCATGTGATATATATAAAGTAGCAAACATACCCATGATGAATACACAGTGGATCCATTTAAAAGTAGATCATAGCCACGAATGGATACACAATGGAGCTATGTCTTTGAATCAAATTATAGGATATATAGAGAAAAGAAGTCAACAAACTAATCCTCTACAAGTACCAATGTCTATGTGGAGGGAACAATATATGTCGGGTAGGAGCACAAAATATGTGATGTTTGTACTTCACCCAAAGTCTGCAAAACGATTTTTCATGGTACGAGTATACAACATGTGAACAGATTTGTTGGGGTCAAACAAAGTGAGACATCATTTGATTATTGGTCATTGATTTATACCATTAAAAAACATGAGACAACCCATCGACGATGATAATGGGCGTCAAGGTACCAGTGTACAACCTAACAAATGTAAATAAATGATTTGATGTCAAACACCTGGTAGAACCAATTGATCAATGGACATTGATTTATTCCCACTATCAATAGAGAGGGAGCCTTCCACTTATGATTGCAAGCCCCAAGGTCCAAACATGAATTTATATCCATGTCCGAGAGCAAGATGTGTTGAAGTTGATAGGAAGAGATACATTGGAAGGAAGTCATTAAGGCATCGCCCATCATCTAGCACGAGGGGTAGCAGAAGGCCAAACATTTGGAAGGAATCAGACAAAAATACTCTAAGGACCACACTGAGGTATGAGTTTGGCATGCACCATATGGAATAGTGCACGTTAGAGACTCTTTGAATAGTAGTCAGTAATGGAGACCATTGAAAAAGATGAGGAATCCACCAATGGGGTCAAATGGAAACCAAGTTAGATGGTTTGTCATTTTCTGAGTGCAAGGTCACCTATAAATTATGGAAATAGGCCCAGGTTGCAGCTCTAGGTCATACTCTTAGAGAAATGTGTCAGAGTTGATAAGAGTAAACCCACCAGCAAGAATTCAATGGGGACCTTCTATACTAGCACAAGCGAAGTACAAATATACTTGTGATATTGAGAAGTACGTGTTTGACACGGGAAGGCTCACTTGGAAAGTCAAGGATTTTTTTCAGAGTGGTCGACTCAGGTTGAAACTTCCCTTGAACAAAATCACGACACATTATGTAATTTAGGAAACATGACTATAAACTAGGGTACATTTGTGATACAAAAGGCATCAACAAATGCTCCATATGACTGGAAGAATCACCAATCGGAGGAGATTATGCTAAAAAATGAGAAAAAGTCTTTTGAAACCATACTAAACCCAAAATATTGAGACACTGACTCAAATATTTTTCTTTGTTCAACGGAGACAAGACTGCTACAAACAAAAGAGATAGACTCTTTCCCCCATCTTTTTGGTTTTTTAATTTATTTTTGTCTTTTTCATGTTATTAAAGCTTGAAAAGGAATAAAAGAATTCTATAACAATGTGGAGGAAACGAGTGTCGTGGGAAAGCAAACTAGTTCCAAAGTGAAAGAAACATACCTATGTTAAATGCAAGGAAGCATTTATAGGATAAGGACACTCAGGGGAATGTCTCCTCCAGTGACAAAGGTGTCAAGTCGCAAAGGAATAAATTGCAAGGCTAGAAATTGGTAGGAATGCATAAACAAATGGTTCAACAACAACAAGTTGAAGCCAACATTAGGCCTAGAAGCATGAGTGGCTAATATGAAATGCAATTACAAATCAAAAAAAATTTGGAAGCCCCGTGGGTAATTTATCCAGAAAGAGATTGAGAGGAAGTCATGAGGCTTCAATGCAAAGACATGGCAGGAATAAACAGGGCTTCTGAGCCTACAAAAAATACTACAAAATGGGTGTCAAAAATGTTAGTGAGGTACTAACTAGGACACCCATGGAGAGCTAAGCTCTACCATCCATAAGCGACACCTTTAAGCAGATTGAGAGGTGTAGTGCCGTTGATGAGTGGGGTGGACCCTATGTCAAATATGTGAATGATACGGATAAATGCACAGTGCAGGAAGAATGACACCTACTCTATATGCCAATAAGGAACACAATACTTGTTGAAGAATCCAAAAAGTGTTGACATACGTAGAAACATAAGTTATAGGGAGTCTTGTAGGTAATGGATAGAAAAATATTGAGAAGAAGATATGCAACTTCAATGCAAAGCCACAAAATGACTAAACGGGACTCCTGAGCCTAATAGAAAACTTGTAGCATGGGTGCCAAAATGCACGTGGGTTCTAACCTAGGATGCCCATGGAAGGTAGGATATACCACATGAATTATGACACTTCTAAACAATAGATAAGGTTCCACATTGCAACTCAGTGGGGTTGATCCTAAGAAAAAATGAAATAGGAAACGGTTAATACAAAAATGCATGGAGGGGAAAATATAACCTATATTCCATTTTCAATATCATTACCTGTCAGAACGGATCGACATGGAAGAAAAATGTCTCCAAAGTCCTGTATATAAGACCAAAAAAACTCACATAGAAGTGAATAAGAGGGCTAGAAAATTCCCCTCATATTGGAGTGATTTCAAGTCTATCAAGGGAGGCGTTGAAGTCTAGAAGAGATATATTGAGTTTACGGTGGATTTGGGATGCTTTGGTGAAGGGAGGTGGTGATGGAAGTGTAAAATACGATATAAATAAACCGGAGCCGAGAAGCTATGAAACTTTCACAAGGAGTGCGGAAAGGTTTTTTTCATTGGTGAGCCCCCAAAAAAATTGTAGTGAGCTTCTATGTGAATATCCCTAGAACATAGAAAGAAGTAAAGCAGACGAGATCTTTAAACCTGTAGAAAAGACATGACCGCAGACTCCGGTGTGTACCTTTTTTAATAAACCACAAATAAAATGTTATTTATATTATTTAAAAAATAAAATGTTTTAACATAAATTTTCATAATTAATTAATATTATTAATTTCTTTCTGTAACTATTTATTAGTTTATATTTACTTTGGTTTACTTACAAAATTAAATGAAATAAACATTTGACTCAATTCTATTTAATGAAGCATATGGTTGATTTTATCTTATTTATAGTGATACTTTTAACATGATTTCAACCTAAAATTGTTGCATCATCTATTATCAATGTCAAAGTAAGGTTTACAAAATAAAAAATATGTTAATAATCATAAAAGAGTTTTAGTGGTCATTTTAGCATATGTTAATAATCATAAAAGAGTTTTAGTGGTCATTTTAGCATTTGTATAGAATAAAACTCCCTTACAAACGTGATAGAATAAAAATACATCATAACTAATATATGTGTTTGATATTTTTTTGTTAGTGGCACAATAGAGTAGTCTAAGTTAAACAAGTCAAAGTGATTTATTTCCTTGATAATATATGACGAGATTTGTGTCGTTGACTTTTTTTATTAATCCACATGGACCATTATTCTACATATATATCTTTAAAAAAATCATTGATTAATGCGTAGTCTTAATAAATTTAGGCTATTTTCCAGGCATACTTTCTCGTTGATTTTGTCTTAAATCCAGTTATAAATTGTTAGAACTGTATATTTAAGTTGTTGACAATGTAAAATCCAGGCACCCCGTGGTTTTTTCAGGACATTGAAGTCATTGATGCGTTTAAAAATGTAATTTAGACAACATAAATGGGTGATTTCACCCATATTTATATCAATGGATTCTCGTGAAAAATGTCAAAACATATAACGTTTAGACAATGCCATTGATTAATGCCACCCATTACAAAATGTGATGAATTATTTCCAATAATATAATCCATTACAAAAACAAAATTTAATAACATGGAGAAGTTCCCTAGGTAATGTCATGCCTTACCCAAAATACTAAGTGGAATGAACTCCATAATCTCATGTCATCTCCCCAAAAAAGGAAAACATGGATAATCATGCATAAAAATATATGCAATATATCCATATACACACAATGTATACATTTATTGTCTAAATATATTAATAGTTGCAGACAATTTGCATGTGTATCTATTTATCTATCTATCTATTTATCTATATATGCATTTCATATATATCCATGTCCTTTTGATTAAATAAATGGATCAATAGAAGATGTATGGATTCCTTTGATTGTGGACACTCTTTATTGGCCTTACGAACTCCATTTCACCCTAATTTTTTATGTCATAAACTTCTCATTGATTGTCCACTCTAACACACCTCTATCAAAAAATGACAAACATATGTTGTAACAATAATATCTAGAATCAACTCCTTCGATTTTGTAGTAGAATGATGTGGTATATAAACACCAATGTACAAGGATAGTTAAAGTGGTGCTACATGAATAAAAGAAGGGACTTGGTCCACCGAACAATGTACTAGAATTAGAGGAAATAATTATTCATTTTGTGACCTTTAATGGGTATATTTTGTTTATACATGATGGTTTATAATCCTATCATTGAATACTTGTATATCTTTTCTTGGCATGAAACTTTCTCTCAAATTAATGACCCTACCATGTCCATCCTCTCACAATGTCCATTTAACAGTCGGATGGCTACCCAGTTTGTTAGACACATTGTTATTATGTACTCAGCTATTAACCCATCATAAAAATTAGGTGTGTAGAGAAAGGATCTAAATGGTATAAAAATGCAAAGACAAAGGATTGGATTAGCCATTGTAGTGGTGTTCTAGTGTCTAATAGAAGTGGAAAAATTTGTTCTCTCTAAGGGCCATGTGATGAATAGGTTGTCTAATTATACTTGATCCCTAAAAAAATATTTCATATGTTTTTATTTCAATGTTTTTTTATTATCTAATTTCAAGTTTTTAGTGTGTTAGGAGTATGGAGTGTGTGCTTTAGAGTAATTTGACGAGTATGAAATACAAACACAATGTATTGTAATGTATATGAACTTCATCAAACTAAAACTTCAAGATTGATTTACTTTGGAACGACTTCAAATTTCCCCTAATATGTATTTTCTCTGAGTTCTTAGCCAATAGACTATCTATTCAGTGTTATTCTCCGTGATCCACACTTACTAATTGTTGAATTCCATTTGTAAAAGTAGTACATTTCTTTATCTACTCAAAAACAATATGAAACTACTTTCATGCTATTGAACAACCATTATTCTACAAAAAAAAATGTTTTGAATCACAACTAAAGCAACCTAGAATTGTTTCTTCCAATTGAGATGTTTAATTCCCATCCTTCCCCATCCAATGGACATGATGAAATCCTCGCAACATGTTTCCTCCTTCTTCTACCCTTGGTTATCTTTGCAATGCTCTATGTTCCGAAACTTTTGTTGTAGCCTTTTATTTTTATCTAATTTAAATGTATAAAACTATCTTAAATCATAGTATATGTTCTAAAAAAGCGATTTAGGGTTTAATACCTTATGTTTCTACCCATAAACAAGAATTGAAGAGAGTATATTTTATGTGGTTAAAGGATTAATTGACAAAAAGGTTAATTTTAATGGAAAAACACTCATAAAGTTCAAGTATTTTTATAATCATGGAAGCATGTTTAAAACATTATTTATGTTTTGGCATATGAGAAAAAATCATAATCATAATCATAATAAAATAAATAAATAAACTTGTTATATGGAAAATGTTCTTTTACTGAAGAAGTGTTTCAAGCATACCATTTCCACATTAAACATAAATGGAAAAACATTACTTTCACTTGAGTCACTTTACAGTTGCAAACACGTGCAAAACATGATAGTTTTTGTTGGTTGAAAACTTAAAGAGTGCAAAACTCGATAACATATATTGCCTAAGGAGAGTCTTACAAATTGATATAGACTTTCAATATTTATGCCACATGCATAAACACATTGTTTGTGGAATTCTATTAAAAAACGTAGCCCCCTTTGATCTCTACCTATTTCAATAGTTGATCATTGTGTCTGCTATTCTTATGAGATATGACACCACAATAAGTTTTTATAGGTTTGGTTTCCATTTATTTAGGAACTAAAGCTTGATAATAAGGATGCAATGTATTTTAATCTTATTTGCTTCCCTTGAAGAGATACACATAACACTGTCTTTACTCCTTGCCTCAATTTTCATGGTTATTATGCAAATTGTTATCTAGCACAAATGGTGTATTGTACCTAGGGAGGATATATTGGGTACTTATGGAGGTACCCAAGGGAATAATGAATGTAATGTGGCCATAATCATAGAATATTCCCACTTAGTAGGTTGACTAGGTTGTTAAAGGAAATAATATAAAAATAAAGGATCATCGACATGGGCCTCTAGGATACTCATGAGGAAGTATAAATACAGATGAATACCATTGTATTGATATATTTTGGATGTAATTTTTTTGTAGAAATCAAGGCTTGTAAAGTGATTCCTTCCATAAGGAGTATTTGAAGGTGTTACCCTATCTTAAGGGTTCTTCTCCATATTATTGTGTCATTTATGGTGAGAATGCATTGGATATTTTTAAAATTTAAGGGTATATTTCTCAAGATAAGGGTTTATCTTATCTTATATTGTAATGACCGAAGGGGGGCATATATATGGATAAATATGTATGATATAACTCCAAGGGGGAGAATATATGGGCATAAATCATTACATTTGGTATCAGGATGAAGATGTGCAGAATGAAGAAAAAGCATCAAATGTCAAACCATATCAACACCCTCATTATTAGGAAATATTTCAAGGAAGAAAAGAAGATCGATATCAACATTATCAAGGAAGACGATGGAATGATCATCAATATTAATGGAATATGGCATCACAAAAACATTAATCTAGAAGATATTATCAAAGACCAACAACCACTACAAATTGGAGAAGCTACAACGAAAATACATGGAATCAAAGGAAAGAAAAATTATGCAACAACTAGACACCAAGGATTAAGACCGAAAATAATTGATTTTGGATGGATAGATCATCAACAATGGAATAAAGAAAGCAGGAACATAAGAAAATCATATTACTTGGTTTCATCACATGTGAAGCCTTTAATTGCAAAGCTTTGAGGACAAAGCTTTTTGAATGAGGGTACTATGTTACGACCCAAGGGAAGAATATATATGGATAAATCTATATGATATGACCCCAAGGGGGGGAATATATGGGCCTAAATGAACATGTAATGTGTAAGTATATATGTAATAAGGTCAGCCTAATAGTAAAGGGGCCTCATGTGCAAGTGTGAACAGTTATATATAAGAGATTATGTATTCATTATTGGGGATGTGAACTGTGAAGTATGAAAGGTATTCAATTATTTGGAGGTGGTTCCCCTATTCTTTAAGGAGTTATTGTGTAACTTATCCATCTTGGAGTTGTGATTCACAGTCATATTGTGTACATGATGTGTACTTATAATATTTTATGACATTTTAAGAATTTGGATCATTACATGTATTTATCAAGGTCTATTATAAGTGGTGAAGAATTTATTTTTCTATTTTGTAGGTTTTCAAAAGGAAAAAGACAATTGATACACTTAGATAAATTATTTTATATTTATGAGAAGAATTTGAAGAAATGAGTTTTCTAAATCATTTCCTCTCACAAAATTACCCAATTAAAAAATATATCATCCAAATCAAAGTTTGGGAAGTGAAGATATTACGAATTTAAAATAATCTATTTTAGGGTTTTTCCATCATGGGTGCATGGACTATATAGAATATATATTTTGATAGGTTTTTGAAATTTCCACCAAACAAAAACCATTGGAAAGATGATTTTGGGGGCTTTGATTTGACAAATTATATAATATTCTTTTCAACAATATTAAGCACACTATAACCCTTGCAAAGTTTCTCTCTCAAACCCTAATGGAAGTGAACAATGGAAATGTGGTGGAATATGCCATTGAAGGAATAAATGTTTGTGAACAAAATATATATGGGATATATATAAGGGATATCAATATATGACAAAGGTACACAATAAATTTCAGTATACCCATATTATTGTTGATACTTAGAACACATCACCAAGAGACTTCATCCTCCCTTGAAATTTGGCCTTCTTTACTTTAGATTTTCTCTTAAATTCAACTTATACCTCCTTGTTCATTAAAAAACTTGTGTATGTAAAATGAATGTATAATGATATGTATTTATACCCTTTATGTCACTTCCTTTTAACATTAGGGTCGACCTGACACTTTCTTATTTTGTAATTATTTTCTTTAATTATCTCCAGGGCCGACCTTTACTTCCTTCTTCAATTCACTTTGTCATCATCAAAAATTCATTTCTCCTCAACCATGAGGATCCACGTGACGTGCCACCTACCACCGGAAACAACATGATGTATAATATCCATCCATGGGTGTTTTATTTGCATGTGCATTGTCCTTCATGTCAAAATACCTTCATCAGTATTGGGGTCCAAAACCAATGACTAGGGTCAACATCAATGACAAGAACCAATCTTCCAACAATATCCCCATTTGTAATTGATGGAAACACTCATGCTCCCCTTGTCATCATGATACCAATTTCTCTCCCCCTTTGACATCAATGGAAAAGGGTGGGGTTTCTCCCCCTTAGTGTAATGGAAAAAGGTAACTCTCTTCTTTGGGGATGCTCCCCCTGAACATATAGCACTTAATAACACTTCATTTTTATGGTCTCTTTCTTCCTTGGATATTTTTCATGGTTTTAGGACATATATGTTACTTGGTCTTCTTGTTGCAGTTACAACCAATCTTCCTGAACCTTCTTCTTTGATTTTTCATGTTTGTGAGTCAAACGTGAGAGTATATCCTTGATCACAGATTTTACTAACACTAAGTAGATTATGATTTAAGTATTCAACCAATAGGGAATTCTTTTCTTTTACATTTTTTCTTCGAAGCTCTACTACACATTCTCCAAGTATTTTGGCAGATGAGTCATCTCCAAATGCAACATTGTCACCCTTTATCTTCAAGCTGATGATTTTTTCTTGATCCTCGGCCATGTGTGACACTGTGAAGAACATCCACTATCTATGTACCATTCATCTTCTTCTTTTAATTCTTCAGTGGTCAATTCTATTCAACAATCTTCATTGTTTGGAATCTCTTTCCTTCTCCATACTACGGTTGGCATAGGAACATTCGGCATAGGAGCATCTTCATTCATATATCTGCAATCTTGTGCTTTGTGGCCAAGATAATTACATTTGTAACATACAATATTTTTATCCATCAATGGGGAAAATGAATTATAACTTCTTTTGAAAAATCCATGATTATTTCCATATCTTCTATTTACACCATTCATGTTTCTTGCATAGTTGTTCCTTTCATCGATTCTGCAATTAATTGCCTTATGTCCAAAATTTTTGCAAGTATAACAATGACCAAGAAAGAAATTTTGATACATGGGAGTAAGTGACCTTCTTTGTGATGTAGTCCATTTGGGTTCATGATCTACTCTTCTATAGTTTCCTTCATACTGATTGAAGCTTCTTTGATTTCTAAAGGTAGGAGGTCTTCTTGGATATTCATCTCTTTTGTAAGCATTCCTTCTTTCTGGTATCCTGGTCCACTTCTCATCAATTGTCTATGTAGCTCTTTCTTCAACCTTATTGTTGGTATTTTCATCTTCTTTGTATGAAGTTTCACCCATGCATCCAAGATGTGTTAATTATTTTGGCACTTGAGAGTTTCTTAAGCTCTTCCTCAATGAGACAACTTCTTGTTCAGGTTTCTCACAATCTTCTTCTTTCTTCAACATTTGGACATTCCTTACTTCTCCTATTCTTCTTTCTTCTTCGAGTAGAGTTTTCAAGGAAATGGTTTCTTCTCTTAGTTTATCAAAGTCTTCTAATTGTTTCTTCAAGCTTACAACTGTCTTTCCACAACTACCCAATTCACTTCTTAGTTTTCTATGCGTGTTTTTGAGCTTGCTATTTTCAATCTCAACATGCTTCAATTTTTTAAGATTCTCATCTTCTTGTTGAATCATTTCTGCTTCATGTTTTTCTTCTTCTTCATTGGACTTTTCTTCTTCAGTATCATCTCTTTCAGTCCTTGGATAAGTAAATTCAAATTCAACATGTCCTACTCCTTCACAATTAAAGCAAAAAAAATCACCTCTATTTTCTTCTTTGAAATATGAGATGTTTTAATTTGCTTCAACTTATTCTTCTTCTTCTTCTTCTTATGCTTCTTACCTTGCATAAAGGTCTTGTAAATTGTTCCAAATCTCTTTTGCTGATGCACATGATCCCACCTTGGATTTCACTGAATCTGTCAATCCATCTAGGATGGTATCTATTGCCAATTTGTTGTTCCTTCTTGCTTCCTTCTGAGTTGCAGTCTTTGGTTTCTTCAAAGCATTGTATCCTAAAGCAACTGGGACCCAAAAATCTTCCCCAAAATATTTCAAGTAAGTTTCCATTCTATTACTCCAGTATTCAAAATTGCTTCCATCAAATGGTGGAATCCCATTTGGAATGTTGTCTTCCATTTCTTCTTAGGATCCTCCTTCCATTGGTTAAACTATTTTGAAGGCAACCTTCTCTGATACCAATTGTTGATACTTAGAACACATCACCAAGAGACTTCATCCTCCCTTGAAATTCGACCTTCTTTACTTCATATTTCCTCTGAAATTCGACTTATATCTCCTTGTTCATTAACAAAGTTGTGTATGTAAAATTAATGTATAATGATATGTATTTATACCCTTTATGTCAATTCCTTTAAACATTAAGGTCGACTTGACACTTTCTTATTTTGTAATTCTTTTCTTTAATTATCTTCAGGGACGACTTGTACTTCCTTCTTCAATTCACTTTGTCATCTTCAAAAACTCATTTCTCCTCAACCATGAGGATCCACGTGACATGCCACCTACCACCAGAAATAACATGATGTATAACATCCATCCATGGGTGTTGTATTTGCATGTACACTATCCTTCATGTCCAAATACCTTCATCAATCTTGGGGTCCAAAACCAATGACTATGGTTGACATCAATGACAACAACCAATCTTACAACAATTATTGGTACTACATATCCTTGCATTAATGAAGAGTATAACCAAGAAAGATATGGATGGTATGATTTAGAGGATGCTTTTGATGGTTGGTGCATGGATAGTTGTCATTTATGAAATGAAAATTGCTTTCACCTTCTATTTGATGAATCTTCTCTACCATTTGTAGACAACACATCATGGAGGGAATTCATGAAGCAATTATGACTAATAGTTTTCAAATTTATTATTCTTTAGTAGTAGTACACCTTCCATATTTCCATTCAATGTAAGTTACTAAATAGAAATATTCAAAGAAAGAGCACAAAAATTATCTAGTTATATTGCAAAGAGAAAGATAACAACAAACAAAATGACAATATGAGCCAAAATAAGATACCTTTATTAATATGGAATCATTGCTCACTAGGAAACCTCTAATAGAGTAGAGATTAGATTTCAAATGATTCCACAAGACATATTTTACATTGCTTATACCTCTCTCTCTCTCTCTCTCTCTCTCTCTCTATATATATATATATATATATATATATGTATATATATTACTTTTATCTTGTATGAATATGTAGAGAGAGAAGAAACTTTCTAGTAGGAGGAACCTTCTAGTAAGCCTTCTTACAATAGTTGTGTCCACACTACTACATAGGACTTGTTTTCTAATAATGGCCTTCATTACATCAAAATACATAGTATTCTATCTACTTTAGGGGTTAGGGAAGTTATAACCCTAACATGCCATCCCTCTTAAATAATTCCCTTGTTGTCAAGTCTTGAGATGTGGAAATTTCGACAGAATGGTGGTTGGACCCCATGTGACATCCTAGAGTTGTGTATCCTTCCATTGTATTAAAAATTATTGAAGTGTGCACTGGTGGAGATGATGCTAGAGTTGGTCAAGGTTGGCTTATGGCTACAACCAAATGTAACCTTCTTCATCCGATTCAAGAAAACTTGTTTGAACTTGGCACTTGAATCCAATCACTTTGTTTAAGTGTGATTCATGAAAAAATGGATGGATCTTAGAGTGGCTTGGAAGTACTAACTTGTAATTCATTGTCCCAATGCACTTGATGAATGCATATGGGCCACAAAAATTTGGAGAAATCTTTTGGTGGCAGTATGCTTTGAGGGAAATTTTATTATATGGTTGTAGATGAAGAAACACTTGATCCCCTTCGGAAAAATGGCATTTAGAGCAATGTTGATCATCATATTGCTTCACTTGATTCTAATACATGAACAAATTATCTTTAAGAGTGCATAAAATATCAACCTCAAATTGAAAGGTTTTCTCAACCTCCTGTACCATGGAAATACCTAGTAGGTAAGATAATATTGATGGGGGATTTTGACCATAGAATTCCTTAAATATATTCATGCAAGCGTCACCATGATAAGTTGTATTGTACCACCAACTAGTGTGGATTTAGTAAGGGGTAACCAATGAATCCATTGAGAGAATCGTCCGGGCGCGAAGCACCTCAAATAGGCTTCCAAGAACTTGTTGACAACTTCTATTGGACCATTAGTGTGGGGATGATAGGTGGTGATAAGATGCAATTGGTTTCCATAGATCCTAAATAATTATTTCTAGAAGTTACTAGTGAAAGTCAGACCATGGTTTGAAACAATAGATTGTGGCATACCATGTAATTTGAAGACATTTTCCATGAAAATTTGAGCCACTATGGAATCTTTAAAGGGGTGTTGGAGGGAAAAAATGAGCATATTTGGAAATTCTATCAACCAAGGACAAAATAATTTTTATGGGTCATCATAAAAAAAGGAAAGGAAAAATGTTGTAAAGAGGGTTGAAAGATGTGATTCATGATAATTTGGAAGGTTGTTTATGCATTACACAGGCGGAAGGGAATGACCAAGAAATCATTGTGGTCTTCGTGAGTACAAAAGGAAGTATTGGGGAATATTAGCCTCCTTCATACGAATTTGGATATATACAAAACAAAGATCAAGATTGGTAAAAAATGAGCACCAATAAGTTCATCCAAAAGATCATTAATGACTGGAATGGAAAATTTATCCTTGATGGTGATTTTTTTGAGAGCATGAAAATCAGGGCACATGTGCCAAGTGCCTTATTATTTTTTATGATCTGGATTATTTTGGGAAAGAAATGAAGGAAAAGATATAACAATTACATACACAAAAATATTGAAAGAAACACAAAGATATGGTAATACACAATTTCTATTAATGAAAGAAATGTACAGAAAGTGTAAAAATAGAGAGTGAATGAACTCACTAAAATAGTGGTGGCTTATCTTTGAGAAGAGATGTGAGGGTTGTGTTCATTCGAAAGAAGATATTTTTACAATGAGACTCCAAAGGAATTTTTAACATAAAGATAAAACCCTAAACATCCAAAACCCTAACCCCGGGAGATAAAGTGCCAAAAGGTTTGTGGGCCCCGATGGTGGTAGTTGATAGGTCAACTTCCCAAGGGTGTAACTTTTGCATATGGTATTTTCTTGGGGCCCACGATAGCTTGTTGGAAAGGTATAACCAAGAAGAACACATTACAACTAGTACTAAGAAAATCTTGGGCACATAAATGTCAATAAAATGCCATTTAAGGTGATCCAGATTATTTTCGGCACGAATTGAGAGCGGATATATAACACATAAATATTTAGAGATATTGCAAGAGAGACAACAATATAACAGAGATATAGCGGAAATAACAAGAGTCACAGATATACAATAATACACGATTTCTATTAATGAAATAAATGTACAGAGACTGTAAAATACAGAGTGAAAGACTCGCTAGAATGGTGGTAGCTTATCTCTGAGAAGAGATGTGACGGCTTGTCGCATCCGTGAGAAGATGATTGTTACAATGAGGCTTTAAGGGCCTTTTTAACAAAAGTAAAATCCAAAACCCTAACCACGGAATATGAAAATCCAAAAGGTTTGTGGGCCCCGATAGGGGTAGTTGATACGTCAACTTCCCAGGGGCGTAACTTTTGCATACGATCTCTGTTTGGGGCGCTCAATAGCTCATTGGAAAGATCTATCCGAGAACTACAAATTTTGGGTGAGAAACATCAATCTATGATCCATGTTGCTCCCGGATTTCTCAAAAAACATCGTTTAGGGCCTCAAAATGGCCTCGGAAGTTAAAAACTGCTAAAAATAGTAAATTATCAAAATTGCCAAAAACATGGTTTGGGCCAGTTGGAGAAGGTGGGTGGCCACCGATATCTACCTGGATCAATTTTCCCTCCTTAGGAAGCAATGGTCTCCATTGCGTTGAGTTCTCGGGGGAGAGGGGAAAGCAATTGTTGAATCTGAATCTTGGTGATCTGCTTGCCTTGCTGGAGAAGTGGTGTTGCTTAGCTTGTTGAAGGCTATCACGAACCTTTGGCTGGAAGGTTTGGACCTTTTTAATCAGTCTGGCTATTTTAGATGACTGTGTGCAGAAGGAATCTTTGTTCTTTGTTGCAACCTTGTCGACCTGCTTCTGTTGGATAGAAGGTGCTTGGGCTGAAGCTATGGTGGTTGCAGTATCCTTCTATTCACCCTTTGAACAGATTGTGAAGAAGCTGAATTTTGTAGTATGAGATACTACCTTGCGGCACTGTTTAGGTGGGGCAGTAGTTGGAACTACCTCTGGTATCCTATAGAGATGACCCCCCAGAGTAACAATGACACTATGGGGTCGAGACTCATAGATAGCATGGCGTTTCCACATATATGGCTGGCCCAAGAGAACATCATAGACATTCAGTGGGGCAACATCACATAATACCTCATCCTTGAAGGGTTGGATGCCGTATGACAATCGACATTGCTGGTTGACACGAAGATCTCGTCCTTGGTGAAGCCACCCGATGTTGTATGGTTGCGGGTGTGGTGTTGTCGACAATCCCAACTGTTTGATGACCTCTGCTGAGATGAGGTTCTTTTGTCTTCCTCTATCAACAATAAAATGCAGCGGGGTCCCCTTCACCCACATCTTTGAATGAAAAAGGCGCTCCCCCTCTTCAGGATCTGTTGGTTCTTCTGGTTGAATTATTGCGGTCGCGACAATAGTAGTGGGGTCTGCGTTGATGATCTGTCTTTTCCCATTATTTTCAGGATCAGATCCTGAATCAGGGTTCGACTCCTTGTCTTTGATCTCAGCCACCAATGATTGTTTTGAGCGACATTCATCGGTGTTATGCCAGGGGCTTTTGTGGAAATCGCACCATTTTCCGGTGTCCTTCTTTGTCTTCCCATGATCCTTCTTTTCTTGTGGCTTGGACTGGTTTTCGGGAGACTGTTTGTTAGGGTTGACTTTGTCATACTTTGGTTGCTGTGGATTTGCAGACCCAAACTCCCGTTTGTTCTGGTGCTTAAATTTTTTCTTAATTTTAACAGCATATCGATAGGCAGCACCGAGTGATGAGATGTCCAGAAAATCCATTTCAGTTTGGATGTATCTGTGTAGAGCCCCACGGTATTTCGGAACCAAATGTCGTTCGGAGTCTTTGATACCCAGCTTGGTGTGCAAGGTATGGAAGCTATTGGTGAACTCCGGAACTGATTGGCCCCTCTCTTGCCGCAGTGTGGTCCATCTCATGTACTGGTCCTCATAGTTGCCAACAGGGTAATATTGTTCCTTTACCACATCCACAAAAAAATCCCAAGTGGGCTCGGCCCCATATATTCCAGAATCCTCTGTGGAACTCTGCTCCTAGTTAGTTTCCCACCAATGTTTGACATGGGGGAGATCCTTAAGGAGTGCGAAGGTGATATTTTCCTTGTCGGAAAAATTATGAACAAAGAAATAACCTTCTAGAAGATTTAACCATTTATCTAGGGCATCTGCATCTATTTGACCTTCAAATATGGGAATATCAAAATTAACCTGTACCTTGAAAGGTGATGTGCCTCCAAAGTGGTCGCTTGATGAAGATGCACCTGATGTTATCGAGAGGCGTTGAAGGATGTGGGAAACATTCTCCATCATTTCGTCTCTCTGTCACATGAGAGCTTGCTCAAGCAACAGACTGATAGGATCGTTTGCTCCGTCGTTTTTCTTTTCTTCCGCCATTGAGGGTTTATTGGGTGTGCGAGAGTGATTGTCCTCAAGAGAGACAAGTTTGAGACCCAACTTTCTATACTCGGACCTCGTCGGGGACATGCACTAAAAAACGATCAAGAGCAGCCTGCTCTGATACCACTAATCTGGATTATTTTCGGCATGAAATGAGAGCGGATATATAACACATAAATATTTAGAGATATTGTAAGAGAGACAACAATATAACAAATATATAGCGGAAATAACAAGAGTCACATATATACAGTAATACACGATTTCTATTAATGAAATAAATGTACAGAGACTGTAAAATACAGAGTGAAAGACTCGCTAGAATGGTGGTAGCTTATCTCTGAGAAGAGATGTGATGGCTAGTCACATCCGTGAGAAGATGATTGTTACAATGAGTCTTTAAGGGCCTTTTTAACAAAAGTAAAATCCAAAACCCTAACCCCGGAAGATGAAAAGACAAAAGGTTTGTGGGCCCCGATGGGGGTAGTTGATACGTCAACTTCCCAGGGGTGTAACTTTTGCATACGATCTCTGTTTGGGGCGCTCAATAGCTCATTGGAAAGATCTATCCGAGAACTACAACTTTTGGGTGAGAAACATCGATCTATGATCCATGTTGCTCCCTGTTTTCTCAAAAAACATCGTTTAGGGCCTCAAAATGGCCCCAGAAGTTAAAAACTACTAAAAATAGTAAATTATCAAAATTGCCAAAAACATGGTTTGGGCCAGTTGGAGAAGGTGGGTGGCCACCGATATCCACCTGGATCATAAGGCCTCAAATTGACCCCAGAATTTTGGGACCTGAAAAATCGTAGAAAAATTGCCAAGGTGGAAGATTTTATTTCGAGCCAGTGGAATAGGTGGGTGGACACCGATATCTACATGGATCATTACTCCCCCTTAGGAAGAAACTATCTCCATTGCGTCAAGTTCCCAAGGAATATTTTTCTGAATCTCAACGTTGGTGAGTTGTTTTCCTTGCTAAATAAGTTGTCCTTCTTAGCTTGTTGAAGATTGTCATGAACCTATTTTTGGACTTGTTGGAACCATTCAACCAAACTAGTTACACAATCTTCCTAAGTGTGGGAGGACTTTGTTAGTGAAGATGTAGAATGAAGAGATATATCAGTGGGGGATAATGGTTGGAACCCCAATCATGCCTGTAAAGGGTCATGGCCAATAGAGCTATGAAGGGTTTTGTTATGACTTTGCTTGATTGGGAAGTGTGGAGGCACCCACATAGGTGAAGTAAGAATATCTTTGTGCTCTTCTCCAATCTTGTCGATCTTCTTCTACTATATAGAAAGGTATTGGGCTGATGTTGTAATGGTTGCAAGGTCCTTCTGTTCCCCTTTTGATCGGATCATGAAGAAGCAAAATTTGTCATATGAGAGACTACTTTGCAACATTGTTCTGTCAGGACAATAGTCAGAACTACCTTTGGTATTCTATAGAGTTGGCCCCCCAGGGTAACAATGACACTACAGGGTCGAGACTCATAAACAACATGATTCTTCAACATATATGGTTGTCCTAACAGAACATTGTAGACTTCCAATGGAGCAAGATCACACAATACCTTATCCTTGAAGGGCTTGATGTCATAGGAAATGAAACACTACTATATAATGCAGATATCTCAACCATGACAAAGCCACTCGATGTTGTATGGATGCATGTGTGGTGTTGTTTTCATATCCAACTACTTGACAAACTCTATTGAGATGATATTTTTTTGGCTTCTGCTATCAACAATGAATTGTAGTGGTGTCCCCTTCACCCACATCTTTGAATGGAAGAGGTACTCCCCCTCCTCAAGGTAATATTGTTCTATGACGACATCCATAAAATATTCCCAAGTGGGTTCCACCTCAAACATTTCATAATCCTCTATGGAACGTTTCTCACAGTAAGTCCCCCACCAATTTTTGACATGGGGAGCATCCTTAAGATGCGTGAAGGTGATATTTTCCCTATCAAAAAAATTATGGAAAGAGAAATAAACTTTTAGCATATTTAACCACTTATCCAAAGCATATGCATTTATCTAACCTTCAAACACAAGAATATCAAAATTAACTTGTACCATGAAGGGGGCGGTGCTTCCGAAGTGACCGCTTGATGAAGATGCATATGTTGTTGTCGACAGTCGTCGAAGGATTTGGTAAAAATTCTCCATCATTTTGTCCCTCTTTCATGTGAGGGATTCCTCGAGAAACTTATGAATGGAATCTCCTTCTCCCTTGTCTCTTTTTTATTCCCCCATGGGAGGTCACTTGGGCTGGTGAGAGTGGTTATCCTCAAGAGAAACTAGCTTGAGACCCAACTCTCTATACCCTGACCTTGTCGGGGACATGCACTAAGAAACGATAAGGAACAACCTGCTTTGATACCACTCATGCAAATTATTTTGGGAACAAAATGAAGGCATATGTATAACAATGAAATATTCATAAATATTACAAAAAACACATATATATAGTAATATACAATTTATATCAATGAAAGAAATGTATAGAAACTATAATACAGAGTGAATGAACTCATTAAAATGGTGGCAACCTATCTCAGAGAAGAGATGTGACGACTATTCTCATTCATAAGTAGATGTGTTTACAATGAGGCTCCAAAGGCCTTTAAAAATAAATATAAAACCCTAAACATCCAAATCCCTAACCCCGATATATGAAGCACCAAAAGGTTTGTGAGCCTCGATGGGGGTAGTTGATACGTCAACTTTTTGACGACATAACTTTTGCATACGATCTCCATTTGGGGTGAAAAATATCTCGTTGGAAAGGTCTAGCCAAGGAGAACACATACCAACCAGGCCCAAGTCAAATCCTTTGGATATTATCTTGGTTCCATAATGTCAAAAAAAATCATTTAGGGAATCAAAACAACCTCAGAATTTTGCGACCTGAAAAATAGTAGAAAAAATACAAAGGTGGAAAATTGTATTTCGAGCCAATGGAATAGGTAGGTGGCAACTTATATCCACATCGATCATTTTAGTACCATGATAATGAGAGATAAATAAGGGTCAGTAATCGGTAGGATAACACTAGTGGCTAACAATTCTTGAACAATTCTTTCAATCTCATTTTTTTGAGTGAATGGGTGGTGATAAGGGTGAATATTTGGTGGGCGACTACAACATATTAGTGGAATGGAATAATCATGGCCATCGTGGAAAGGTGGGAGGCCTTGGGGTGTTTCAAAAAATGAGTGATGTTTTGATAAGATAAGTTGCATTTCGAGAAGAATGGTTTGAAAAGAATTCTCAAAGTCTTGAATAGCATGGAACTAGGAAATAAAACTAGAGGTGGCCCTTTTTGAGGAGTTTTTACATACAGTGTAAACTGTAAATCTCGGGAAAACATTCCCGATGCCTTGGAAAGTGTAGTGATTCCTAGCCTAATGGAAGGTCATGTATAAATCCTTTAAATCCATGGTGATGGAGTTTACAGTGTGTAACCATTAAGTACCTAGAACAATGTCAAAACCCCCCATTTCAATGGAAAACATGTGGGATTTCAAAGAATAATCACCAATTCCAAGGCACACATTTTCACAATAACCCCTACATGTCATGGAACCTTCATTAGCAATCATGATATGAAAGTTCTTGATTCATGGATATAAAAATGGGTCTCTTGAGAAACTCCATGGTGAATAACGTTATCGGTGTTGCCACTGTCGATGAGGATAACAAACTTACAATGCTTGATATAGATAATTAATTTAAGAGTTTCAGAAGTTGAAATACTAATTGGAGTATGCAAAGAGATTAAGATTCCCAATCGGGTTGATCTGAGTGAGGATTATTATCATTTGGTTGAGACAATGATTTTGGAGGTGAAGCATCACCATCATCTTCATAAATGTCCTCATAAATGGCCATAAAAAGTTTCTCCTCCTCACATTTGTGCCACAAAAAGTATTTTTCATCAAAATTGTAGCAAAGGCATTTAAGTTGTTGTTTGACTAATTCTTCTCGTGTTAATTTTCGGATATTGAGACGAGGGAAGAGAAGAGTGAGATTGGTGGGGACGAGATGTGGAATAAATGATGTTATTTTATTTGATTAGTTACCACATATTGTGCTTGTCTTTGTGAGTGGCTTCAAGCCATGTCTTAGGGAGATCCATTAAGACATGAGCATGTATGTCTTGCTTGAGACCACTATTAAATAATTTGGGGAAGAAGGTATCTGGTAGTCCTTTGGTGTGACACGTTAGTTGTTTAAAATAAGTGATGTAGTCTTTGACCATACTTGATTGTTTAAGTTTGGTTAAATGACCAAGTTGATGAGTGTTTGTGTCAAAACGTTCATAAAGATCGGAAAAAAATGATTTTAAGCAATATAACCTTCATGGGGATTCTTATTCCATTTCCACCATTGCCAACACTCTGGATCTAAATAGAGGATACCAACATGAAGTTTCATTAAGTCATCAATGATTCCATGCAATAATAAATAGTGTTCTATTTGAGTGACCTAGCCAGTGGGGTCAGAGCTATCAAATTTATTCGCATCCATTCTAGGAAGGCATAGGTCCCAAAAAAATTAGTTAGAATGAATCTCTATGGAATGGGATGATTCAACTCCCTCATGGTGTAAATATGTTCTAGGGAGTTAGGGCCCCTAGTTTTATTAGGAATTGATGACATGGTTTACATTTAGGTAGGGAGGTTGTCGAGGCTAGCTAGCTTGGAATTAATGGTAGAAAGTTGGGAATTAATTGTAGTAAATTTTTTATCGATATGAACTTGAGCTTCTTTGAATTGGGTATGTCCAGTTGGCATAGGATTCTTCCAAGGAAGAAATTCATTTTCCATATTCTAGTTTCTGGGTTTTCATATGGGGAGGGTTCACAAGTAAGAGGAATTTGTGAGAAGTAGAAGGGGGTGCATGGGTCCACACAAAAAGGATTACTGGAGATTTGTATGAATTTGATTAATGTTTCTTTTTGGATCGAGGGAGATAGGAACGAAGTAATAGGGTGGGTGGGTCCACACAAAAAAAATCTTATGAAAGAGTGGTACCACCTCAATTAGCGCAAAGCGAGGAATCTATTGAGATGGGTCCTAAATAAGCATGTTGGTGAGACCACTTTATAGTCTCTCTTCAACCTATCATATAAGAATAAAAATCTATTATAGTTCGATCTCTTTAAACTATTGGTTGATCTTTGTTATACACTCTCTTTAAAATAATAAGAATATAAACCTATTATATTTCGATCTCTTTACCTTTTATAGATTATGACATGACAAGTAACATTTGCACAATAAAAGGTAATTAAGGAAACTCCATGCCTATCCATGGGAACTTTCATGTAATAAATTCAATACAATAAAAAATGAATTGTGGAGGGAAAATATTTTTGTTAGTAATGTGTCATGAAATTTAGAATCAATTAATGGTATCATCAAAACCTCATGCTATTATGCTTAATAAAGGTCCCCCAAATTTGGAAAAATGGCAACTATAATAAAAATTTATGCTACTTCAATCCTTTGAGACACATGATGAAATTGGGCAATCCAATAGAGTTCATTTTCCTCTTCCTCATCTCACCTTCCTCTTCCTCTTCCTCACATCAACACCAAGGACCCAATTTGTTTTGCAGATTGTAATGCATTTGCTTTAGTCTAAGTTTTCAAAGTTTTATTTAGAAGAAAATTGCTATAGTGATAGCAATCAGATAACCAAATTGTTATCTAAGATAATGTAAGAAACTTAAAAATCAGGTTATCTAAGAATGAAAGTGAAAATTGCATTTGAACTTGTGTTGGAGCTCAACAATAAGACTTTGAAGTTGTTAGTAAATAACATGCTTTATAAAATAAATTTAAGCATTATAAAAAAAAAAAAATTGTTTAACCTATATAGAGAATTGGATAAAAAGAAAATATTTGTAGTCAAAGGCTAACTAATTGATGGTCATGGAAAGTTATAGTTTTTTTCCAAAGGAAAAAAAAAGCATAACTTTTATTAAAAGAAATAAAAATTACATTCTGAATAATGGGTGCAGAGAGAATGCATTTAGTATAAAAACCTTTCAACCCCAGGAGGAAGAAAGACGCTATAAAAATGGCCCTCTAAATGCAGCGTCAGAAATAAAGAAGTCCATAAAGAAAATAACCACCAATCTCAGCCAAGAAGAAACTGCAGAGGTAGACTGAAGAGAACCTAGACGAGCCAGGCTAGAGCAGAAAATAAACCCCTCAAGATCCGGATCGGGAGGGACATCGGAGAAAAAGGACCTACAACCATGGAAGAGAAATCCAGAAACTGCACGCCCTAAGCGGACCTCAAAGTGATGACCGGGACAACAAATCAACACCACACGCATGAAGAGAAAGGACCTCAAATATTTGACTTAAACACCGAAAAAGAAGCAGAACCCCAACAACCACTCCATAGAAAACCAGATCCAGAGGGGAAACACAGGGACCCCCAGCCACCAAGCCACCGGGAAAAACCCTAAATTTGCATCAAGCCTTGAATGAACCAACAAGGATGGATTGGCTAGATCCAACCCATAAGAAACTTCCAGAAAAAAAAAACTTTGTGCACACTAAAGGCTGAAAAAGAAAAAGACCAAAACCCCATAGATGAAACTAAACAGGAAACACCCCAGATCTAAAACTTAAACCAGAGGATAAACCGCAAAGAACCAGATGACATGCCCATAAGTAGATCATCATACCGAGAGAAAAGCATCCAAGCAAAGGGCGCACGATCACCAAGAATCCCACCGATTGAGCAAAAGAAAGTCAAACTGTCCGAGAGGAAACACAACCATGAACTGGGCACAAGGGAAGAGATGGAAAAGCCGCATACTCCAAAGTGAAAGCACAAGATCTGAAACCGGGACTTAGATCCAGCACCACCTTGACCACCCAGAAGAAGACGAGCCGCAAAATATATTAATGGAAGACACGACGGGAAAATAAACCATGGCTCTGCGGCTAGGGTTTCCCTAACCACAGAGCCAAAACCCTCTTGACATTCCTTAGTTACTTCTTTACTCCTTGAGTTCAATCAATAATTAAATAACTTAATTTGTATTAAATAATTAAAAAAAAATGAGTTAATAGTTAATCTCTAACTAACATGTTATGAATCATTAAATCTTTAAACTACTCCCAACAACATACAACATAATGGCATTAAATATTTTAAAAATCTATACAATAATTAATTAAATAATAACAACATAATTGTACTAAATACTTTAAAAATATATACAATAATTAATTATGCCGAAAGGCGTACACCTATTGACAATGGGCACATTTAATATGTTTTTAGTGCTTAATCAGTTTTGTATGGACAAGATTAAATATTGATGGAATATTCTTAGTCATCCCAATAAATCAATGGTTGTGATTTCAACCACTAACTTCCTCACTATTATAAAGACATCCGTTTACATGTTTATTTTTT
>ML793602.1:366302-417870 GCA_009831015.1 Picea engelmannii
CCCGAAACTCCGATAGGAGTAGCCCCGAAAGAAGGTAAGACCACGGTCGTAAAGACAGTGAATCACAGGCTTAGCCTAGGGAGCGAATGCTTAAGGAGCGCTTCGGAATTCGGAGGATCGTGAGTTATGGGGGTGAATGAATTCTGACTTTCGAAACCCCGAATCCCGATATTGAACTAGGGATTGGCACTTCGCTAATGAGGGTTTCTAGAGATTCGTCATTATGGGAGATTGACCCCAAACTTTTTAAAAATAATGATAATGGGTGTGTTACAAATACACACAAGTGAGTCAGTGGCTAAATAGAGGATTAGATCACATTCTTGTCATTGCGGATTTCAAGCCACCCACAAATTAAATGTGTGTGAAACAAACTTGAAACAACATTCTAAATTTACAATGCATTTTATAAGTTTTTACATTATTCTAACATCTCCTTTTGATGAAGAAACAGATTTTCTACAACACATAACTTGCTTCTAAAAACTTCAAACTTGAATTTACGAAGCGGGTTGGTAAATATATCAACCACATTATCATTTGTATTACAAAATATTAAACCAATTCCATTTGATTCAATTTTTTCTCTCACAAAGTGATGTTCTAGCTCGATGTGTTTTGATCTTGCATGATATATTGGATTGTGTGACAATTTGATAGCACTTTTATTGTCACAGTTGATGCATGTTGGACCATTTTGCTCCACTTCGACATCTGCAAGAATTTTACGCAACCAGACAACTTCATAGGTAGCAGTGATCAAGGCTTTATACTCGGATTCTGTTGACGACAAAGAAATAATAGGATGTTTCTTGCTACTCCACGATACAACGCCCGATCATATATGAAATGCATAGGCTGAGGTAGATCTTCTATCATCAGAATTTCTTGCCTAATCTCAATCAGAAAAACCTGTTAGTTCAACATCAAATTCATCAGTATACATAATACCAAAATGTATTGTTCCTTTCAGGTATCGGAGGACTTTCTTTGCAATTTTCCAGTGGCTCTCAGAAGGCTTAGCCATGAACTGACTAAGGATGTTGCCTGAGTATGCAATGTCTGGTCTCATAGTGGTGAGGTAGTTCAAACTTCCCACCAACTAACGATATAAAGTACCATCTACCCCTTTAGTTCCATCTTCACTATATAACTTTGCACTCTGTTCTAAGGGAGTTGACATAGCTTTACATTCATTCATTTTGAACTTTCTAAGAATTTCTTTTGTGTATTTACTTTGAGTGATCAATGTCTTAGTGTCTTACTAGCCTCTCTCCAAACCTCAATTCCTAAACAGTAATGCAATTTGCCAATATCTTTCATTTCAAATTCTTGAGACAACTAACTTTTAATCTCTTCAATTAACTTGCATGCACGGCCTGCAATAATGAGATCATCCACATATAAAGCTATTAAAGCAACATTTTCTTCTTCATATTTCTTAACATATAGGTTATGATCATTGTTGTTTTTCACAAACCCATTCTTATAAAAAAAGGTATCTCTCTTTACATATCATGATCTTGGTGCTTGTTTCAAACCATAGAAGGATTTCCTTAATCTCCAGACTAGATGTTCATATCCCTGCTTGACAAACCCTTCAGGCTGAACCAAATAAACCTCTTCCTTTAAATCACCATTTAGATAAGTAGATTTGACATCTAACTAATGTATTTTCCAATTATGTTTTGTAGCGAAGGAAATCAGTTCTCTAATTGTATTCAGTTTAGCTACTGGTGCAAAAGTATATTCGTAATCAATTCTCTCATTTTGTGAATATCCTTTTGCAACCAATCTTGCCTTATATTTATCAATGCTACCATCTACTTTAAATTTAAATTTATACAACCATTTTCTTTTGATAGGGACTTTTTTTTTTTAGGCAATTCAACTAATTCACATGTTTGATTTTTCATAAAAGAGTCATATTCATCATCCATAACATTTCTCCACTCTTCATGTTCTTTAGCTTGATCATAGTTTACAGGTTCTAAAACATTCATTACATGAGACATCAATGCATAATATTTATACCTTATAGGTGGTTGAGTTTGTTGTGATGACATCCTTGGTCCTTCACTGCTTTCATCTCGTCTCCTTCTCTGTGGTGACTCTTCTCCACTTGATGTATCATGCCTTCTTGAAGTGTCCATACTGCTTTCATTTCGTTCTCGAACCTATACATGTTCTTCTTCATGTTTAACCATTGCACCTATTTTGACATGCTCATCACTATCATTATGCCAAGCATATGCATCATTCATTGTATTAACTCTATCTGCATTCTCATGAAACACTACATCTCTACTTGCAAACAATTTATGTGAACTGGGATCAAACAATTTGTATGTTTTTTTATCAGTACAATACCCAATAAAAACACACTTGATTGAATTTGCATCAAGTTTTCTTCTCTCATCCTTTGAAATATTTGCAAAGGCAATGGATCCAAATACTTTTAAATGACTGACATCGAGTTTATAACCATAAAGAATCTCAAAAGGAGTTTGGAAATATAATTTCTTAGTTGGACTTTGATTCTTTAAATAAACTACAATATTAACGACTTCTGCCCAAAAACCATTAGAAATGTTTTTACCTTGAAGCATAATGCGAGCATACTCCACCATTGTTTTGTTCCTTCTCTCAACAACACCATTTTGCTGAGGTGTATGAGGTACTGTAAATTGTTGTTGGATCCTAGGAAATTTATAATAACTTTTAAATTCTCCTGATGTATATTCACCACCCTGATTAGATCTGAGAACTTTAATACATTTGCCTCTTTGTTTTTCATTCATAGTTATGAATTATTTAAAGTACTCAAATATACATCACTTTTTCTTCTTATGAAATAAACCTATGTATATCTAGATCTATCATCAACAAAAATAAAAAATTACGAAGCACCACCAAGTGACCTAGTTTGCATAGGTCCAAATACATTAGTATAAATTAATTCAAGTATATCAGTTTGTATTTTATATGTATGGATGGGAAACTCCTCTCTATATTGCTTACCAAGTGCACATGCTTCACATGGAAAATGATCATTCTTCATAACAGGAAGACCTTCTACCATTGTTTTTCTTTGCAACAACATCAAATCATTGTAATTTAGGTGCCCATACCCGTGGTGCCATAAATCTTCTATTGACATTGTTGTGGATGTCAATGCAACATGATGGTCCACTGTCACATCCAAATTATGCAATCTACCAACCCTAGTACCCATGGAAACAATCCTGTAGTGATCATGGATATCTTTTACAACACACCTCAACTTACCAAATTCCCCTATTAGATTATTATCAATGATAGTTGAAACATATATTAAATTCTTTTTAATACCAGGAACATACATCACATCATGAATCTATCTCAATTGTCCATTAGGTAAGTTCACACTTATTACTCCATAGCCCTAGACTTTATGTGATCTGTTATCTCCTAAGTAAATGTGTGTGTCATCAGTTTTCTCATAATATTCATCATACCATTCTTTATTACATGTCATATGAATTGATGCACCAGAAACTATGAACCAAGCATTCTCATCATCAGTTTCAACAGAAAATGCATCTTCTGAAATAAACAACTTAAGATTTTTACATCCATCATTGATTGAAGTGTCTTTATGCACACAATTTTCATTATGCCTTTTATATTTCTGATTTGATTCGTGATTCTTTCTTCTATAACAATCTTTAGCAAGATGTCTAGGTTTGCCACAATATTCACATTCAATATTTCTCTTAACATAAGAATCAATATGTGTCATAGCATTTTCCTTTGCTTGAGACCAACCTCTATTCTTGTCCCACAATTTACCTTGGTATGATCTTTTACCTCTTGCAATCAAAGCTAAATCTGATCCACTTTAGTCCAGATCATAATTGTTCATTCTCTATTCCTCTTGAAGAAGGATACCATCCAATTCATCAAAAGTAGGTGGTGTTTTTCTAGCTGAGAGTGATGAAATAAAGACTTTATAATCTTGCACTAAACCCTTCAAAGAAATAGTTATTAAATCACCACTGGAAACCTTTTCACCAATGTCACCCAACTTATCACTTAAATTTTTAATTTTGGATACAAAATTACTTATGCTTTCATTGGCTTTCATTTTGATAGATAAAACCTTAGTTTTTAAGAATAAAATCTGGTTTGCATTAGAGGTTTCGTACAAACCTTTGAGAAAGTCCCACGTCTCTTTGGAAGTTTTATAGTCTCTTATATGAGGAATGATGTTTTCCTTTATGGACATACACAACACTTTCGCTTTCATTTCTCATCTATCCCAATATCGAATGGAAGCAACAACATTGGGTTTGGGTTTATCTCCTTTGAAAATCGTCCATAGACTACATGCCTTTAAAATGGTCGTCAGCTTCAACTTCCAGTTTACAAAATTTTTGCCATCAAGTTTGGTGGACTCATTTAAATAAGAATCAACAAGAGGGTTTTTCATCTTCAAGCTTAACAATAATTTGTCAAATTAAAAAATAACGTGTTGCTGGATTTCTTTTACCTCACAGGCATGCTCCTTCTCTGTTGCACGCGAGCTCCTCCTCAACAGTCTTTTCTTTTTGGCAGGTCGCATGATTCTTCTCTTCTACCTCTACAATTCGCACCTCTGCAAGATGGTCGGCTCCACCAACCAAAAAACCTTTGTCGGCCACCTCACAACCCTCCTCAGCAATTGGTTGACCTTTCAAAATATCAACAAAAATCTTTGCATGACCTCCACAAATTGATCTCTATAAACTGGAAACTAGAAAGCGATTTAACTGATGTATTTGCTGGAAAGCGATCTCAAATCCTTCATTAATATATCACAGTGTGTGCAAAATTCAAGTATTTCGAGCAATCATGAATTTCGAGCAATCACTTATCGTATGAGATCGCACTTATGGTATGAGTATGACTGGTGGATATATATCGCACTTCTAGTACTTTTAACACGGTTCACGATCACAGACAGAATTGTATATGGATGGCAGTGGAGTCACTAGCAACGGTGGCTCGAAACGGATAACACTGTTCACTAGTAGCGACGGCTCTTAGTACTGGTGAATTCCAAGAGCAACTCGCTCCTCTATTTGGCTTTGATAACAAATTAAAACTTAGAACCGAGAAGAATACACAAAAGTGAGTCAATGCTCACAAAGCTTAATTCATTGAGATATTTTGATTACATTTATAGCTAAATAGAAGATTAGATCACACTCTTATCATTGTGCATCTCAAACCATCCACAAACTAAATCTGCATTCTTGTGAAACAAACTTGAAACAACATCCTAAATTTACAATGCATTCTAGAAGTTTCTACATTATTCTAACATAACCAAATTTTCCAAGAGACGAATTTAGGTGAGGCTTTCCACAATCTTTGAAACAATGTCTTCCCATTGAAGGATCCCCGATAATGATTTTCCCACTTACCTTGGAATGATTTTCTTGTGGAGGGCCATTTAATTTTGTGCCATAATTCTTCTTAGACTAGTTTCCAAACCTACTTTGAGAAATTACATTCCAAGAATAAATGGATTGATGTCTCCTAATTTTTCTTGCATAATGCACAATGAAAAGGATCCTTGAATCATTTTTTGGTCAGGTTTTCTCCGGTAAGAAGCTTTCCTTGAGCTATTATCCAACAAAAAATATTCACCTTTGGGAACCCATTGTTGTTCCATATATTTTTCCACAAAGAAGATTTTGTTGGGAGAGTGGTCTGCATTAAAAGTGCCTTATATCCTTCCTTAATGGAGAAACCAACTGCTCCCCAGCTTCGATGATCTTGATACTGCAAATGCACCGACGTGGCCCCTTTAAGGAATGATAGAAGAATTTCATCTTGTTGACTTAGATGAGGTGGAATAAGACCCAAATTTGAATCCTTCCCAACACGATTAGAATGCCAAACAAAGATATCAAATAAAGTTATCTTATTATGAGAAATCAACCAAATATAGTTATCTTATTATGAGAAATTAGCCACTGACGAATATCATTAAAGGAGGTGCCTAACATTAGAATGCCAAACAAAGATATCAAATAAAGTTATATTATTATGAGAAATCAACCACTGGAGAATATCATTAAAAGAGGCGTCTTGATAAAGAGGCTTGGATCCAAGAATCTTGTCCTGCCAAAAGTTGATAAGCTTGTCATTTCCTGGGACCCAATGAAGAGAGGACATAAGAAGAGAGTGAGACGCCTTAAGAAACTTCAAAATTGGAGAACCCACCTTCCTAATGAGGGGAACATCCATACATCTTCCTCTATTCACTTCCAAATATTTATAGACCAAGGATTCTTTCCACCATTCATTTCTCCCTGTCACCATTCTCCATACTAATTTTTCACTCAGAGCGAGATTAACTATTTCAGATCCCAAACCTCAAGCCCCCATGATCTTTAGGGGATCTTACCAAATTCCAATTCGTCAAATGTAATCTCTTTGTATTTTATTTACCTCATTTCCATAGAAATTTTTTAATGGCCTTAGTTATAACCTTTTTAATTCCCATGGGTACCAAAAGAGAAGAAAATTAATAGCCCTTTTAATTTCCATGGGTGTGAAAATATTTCCATGAATGTGAAAAGAGAAGAAAAATAATAAATGGGAAAGGATGACATAACTGATTTGATGAGCACCAAGCATCCAATTGAATTCAACCTATAGCCTCCCAACATTCCAAACTTTGTAAACTATATTATTAGAAAAACTTAAAAACAAGAAAATAACTTTTTTAAGGTTCCATACAAATAAGGGTTTATATATATATAAATAAAAGCATAAGATTGTGCTCAATTCTTCTTATTTGTATCTTATCATAATTAAACTTAAGCTTATCCCGAAACATGTCCTTCTTGTCCACTTTTAGGTAATGGCATATCGAAAGACATTGTTGTTTTACTAAAGTGAGTTTTGGGTTTATGGCATTAAAGAAGAATGAGTTTGCTTTTGCTTTGAGTATCAACCTCTTTCATGGAAGCCTTGGACTCTATTTGTAAATCTGAGTCTTATTATCATATGAGTGTTTTTCAACATACAATTTGACAGAATAATACACCGAAATAATAAGAATTCGCATCTTTAATTATATTCCACCATCTGTTGATCCTCATACAGCCCATTTAAATCATGTAATCTTCTAAAATTTAGTAATGTACTGAAATAATAAGAATGTGTGTCCTTAGTTGATTCCCTAACATGCCATAGGATATGATCAATAGAAAGCTTCATATTTAAGGGTTGATCGATTGAAGTTAAACTTTTCTTTCTTTCTGCTTAGCGAGTGGGATGTTAGAGTCTTTATAACCTATACATATTGATCTTGAATTGTGTGCAGCAATGTGAGTTACCCTTTCAAAAGACCCGACATTTGACCAATCCATTCAATAGCAACTTACCTGTACAGGTGTTTATATCTTCACTCTGCAATAGAGCTCTAATAATATTCAAGGATTACTAACCGCACGTTAATCAAGGATTACTTACTAAATGCGTTTTCGTTGTACAGATTAGCAGGGATGGCCAGGAATTAGAGCCTTCCGTTGGAGAGGGGTTGGTTTCGCTGCTCCTTCTTGAGAAAGATGTAAATTTTATGGTAGGGTAGTGCTTTATCTGGATCAATCCAACTCCATGGATCAGTTTGGTTTATCAATCAAAACACTGTTTGGCCATTTCACATGTTGTTCTTTGTTTTCTTACATATCATCGAAGGTCAAACGTTAAAGAGAACCTAGAGTCCATGCAAGTGAGATTCAATTTAATTAGTTTTAAAAAGCTCCAACCACTGTATTCTGTTGAATATGCAGTTTTGGGCTTATGCAAACATATTTACTACAATGACTAAGAGAAGGATTATAAGATGTGTGGCTATATGGTTTTGATATGTGTATGTGGAGGTTAAGGTATCATGTCAAAATGTTTTACAAGATTGTTATGGGATTTTACATCATAAATAATTATAAATAAATTAGAAAATTATAAATTTTTATTTTATAATTAAATTTATTTATTTATTAAATATTTATTAATTATAAATAATAATAAAAAATAAATATAAAAGTATTTACAAAAATATGACAGATTTTCTCAATGTGATAAAAAAAATATGAGTGTTTGCATGTTGAAAATATATAAAATATATATTATTTTATTTAGTCAAATATAATAAATAGTATGGGATATAATTTTAATAGTTTTATAAGTTATATAATTGACCCTTTTTAAACCAATAAAATTTTATTTTATATTATTTAAAAAATAAAATATTTAACATAAATTTTCATAATTAAAAATGAAATTTTATTTTATATTATTTAAAAAATAAAATGATTTAAAATAAATTTTCATAATTAATTAATATTATTAATTTTATTGTGAAACTATATATTAGTTTATATTTATTTTGGTTTAATTACAAAATTAAATGAAACAAGCATATGGTTGATTTTTTCTATTTACACATACTTTTAACATCATTTCAACCTAAAATTGTTGCATTGTCTATTATCAATGTGAAAATAAGGTTTACACAATAAAAAAAAATAGGTTAAAAGTATTATTAAGAATAGAATATCTATAAGAAATAGATAAATAAATTATTGGTTTGAATCATTAAGAATTGCGAAAAAAAATTAGTGGTCATTTTAGCATTTGTGTAGAATAAAACTTTGTGAGAAATGTGATAGAATAAAACTAGGTCATAACTAATATATGTGTTTAATAAATTTTTTTTGTTAATGACATGTTAGAGTAGTCCAAGTGAAATAGATCAACGTGATTGATATCCTTATTAATATATGTTGTTATTTGTGTTTTTGACTTGTTTTAGTAGTTCACATAGACCACTACTCCACACACACACACACACACATATCTTTAAAATAAAATACTTATTAATGCATAGTTAAAATTTTCTAGGTTTTGTGTAACACTTTGTTTCTCCTAGCTTGTAAATATAACTGGACTGGCCAAGAACTATGGCAAACTCATAAATGTGAATATGTGATGTAAATGTACCTTGAGGAAGAGGTCAATGAATGTGAATAACATTTTGAATTTATTGCAGGACTGTTGAGAGGGGATGTGCAGAAAAGAGACCATGATGGTGGTGGAAGGCACCTGAAAAGGTGGTGTTAAATTCCACCGAGAATTAATACCATATTTGGACTCCACTGGCCCGGAGAACCAAAAGCGGCTCGCTCACCCTGAATTTAATGCCTTGCAGGCTGGCAGGTTGATGGCTTAATGAGGGATGGGGAGGTGAACCACCTATCCGTAGAGCCGTCAGGCCTGATCAGCGCGAGGGTAATCACGCCACACACAACCTCGCAAGAGGATAAGGCGTGGGGAAAAAGCGATGGGAGAGGGCAGACGCGAGGGGAACTCTGGTATTACGCAGAGTGAGTGATAGCATAGAGGAAGGATTGCAACCTTCACTCCTAGTCACTGGCAGATAGAGAGACGCAGTCTCACAACATCGTGGTCTCAGCTCGGGGGTGGCTAGTGGTAAATCCACTGGGAATCTCTACGCCTACGGTTGGGTGGAAACGAGCACCCCTCTCAGCAGTCGCACTCACTCCTGGTGTTATTTCTGATAAGTGTTTTACATATCTGATAAGTTACATAATTAACTTTTTTAAACAAATAAATTTTTATTTTATATTATTTAAAAAATAAAATATTTAACATAATTTTTCATAATTAAAAATGAAATTTTATTTTATATTATTTTAAAAATAAAATGATTTAAAATAAATTTTCATAATTAATTAATATTATTAATTTTATTGTGAAACTATTTATTAGTTTATATTTATTTTGGTTTAATTACAAAATTAAATGAAACAAGCATTTGACTTAATTCTATTTACTGAAGCATATGGTTGATTTTTTCTATTTACACTCATACTTTTAACATCATTTCAACCTAAAATTTATTTATTATCAATGTGAAAATAAGGTTTACAAAATAAAAAAAAAATATGTTAAAAGTATTATTAAGAATAGAATATCTATAAGAAATAGATAAATAAATTAATGGTTTGAATCATTAAGAATTAAAAAAAAAAATTAGCGGTCATTTTAGCATTTGTGTAGAATAAAACTTCGTGAGAAATGTGATAGAATAAAACTGGGTCATAACTAATATATGTGTTTAACATTTTTTTTTGTTAATGACATGTTAGAGTAGCCCAAGTGAAATAGATCAAAGTGATTGATATCTTATTAATATATGTTGTTATTTGTATTTTTGACTTGTTTTAGTAATTCACATAGACCACTACTCCACACACACACACACATATATATCTTTAAAATAAAATACTTGATTAATGTATAGTTAAAATTTTCTAGGTTTTGGCTCTTTTCGAGGCATATTTTTTGGTTGATTTTGTCTAAAATATGGTCATAAATTGTTAGAACTGTATATTTAAGTGGTTGATCTTGTAAAATCTGAGCACCCCAATAGTTTTTTAAGGCACTGAATCTATTGATGCATTCAAAAATAAAATTTAGACAACATAAATAAGTGATTCACACAGATTTAAATCCTTGGATTCAAGTGAAAAATGTCAAGACTTAGAATATTTAGACAATGTTCTTGATTAAAGTCACACCTTACAAAATGTGATGAATTATTTCCAATAAAACAATCCATTACAAAAACAAAAGTTCATAACATGGAGAAATTCCCTAGTTAATGCCATGCCTTACCCAAAATAATAAGTGGAATGAACTCCATAATCTCATGCCATCCCCCCAAAAAGGAAAACATGGATACACATGCATAAAAATATATGCAATATAGCCATATACACACAATGTATACATGTAATATTTAAATATATTCATAGTTGCAGACAATTTTCATGTATATCTATCTATCTATATATGCATTTCATATCTACCCATGCCCATTTGATTAAATAAATGGATCAATAGAAGATGTAGGGATGCCTTTGATCATGGAAATATTGTTTATTGGCCTTATGAACTCCTCCATTTCACCCTAATGCTTGATGTCATAAACTTCTTATTGATTGTTCACTCTAACACACCTCTACCAAAAAATCAAAAACATATGTTGTAAGAATTATTTCTATCATCAACTCCTTTGATTTTGGCGTAGAATGATGTAGCATATCAACACCAATGTACAATGATGGATATAGTGGTTCTGCATGAATAAGAGAAGGGACTTAGTCCACCCAACAATGTACTAGAATTAGAGGAAATAATCATCCATTTCGTGACCTTTAGTGGGTATATTTTGTTTATACATGATGTGTTGTAATCATGTCATTGAATACTTGTATATGTTTTCTTGGCATGTAATTTTATCTCAACTTAATGACCCTACCCTGTCCATCCTCTCACAATAGTCATTTGACAATCAGATGGCTATCTAGTTGCTAGACACATTGTTATTAAGTACTCTGATAACCCCTCAAAAGAATTAGGTGTGTAGAGAAAGGATATAAATGGTATCAAAATGCAAAGACAAAGGATTGGATTAGCCATTGTAGTGGTGTGCTAGTGGGTAATAGAAGTGGAAAAATGCGTGCTCTTTAAGGGCCCTGTGATGAGTAGGTTGTCTAATTATACTTGATCTCCAACAAAATATTGCATATGTTTTTATTTCACTATTTTGTGGATACAATTTCAAGTTTTTGGTGTATTAGGAGTATTTTTCAAATGTCTCACTTTCCACACGCCCTTCTTAGAGTTCTGGGGCTTAGAATGGGGGTTCATCCAAAGTTAAATAACAAAAACGCCAAAGCATCGACATATCAATCTTCAACCAAGGTTAAAAAAGGTCTCACTCAAGACACAATGAGGATTACAGAGACCGTTTGGTCTCATGTCGAGGATGAAGGGATAAATACATAGAGATCCATTTGGGTTTACATTCAAAAATTTCATAATTGGAAACTTACTATCATTAATATGTAAACACAATCTGCACACATATCCAAATACAACATAAGTAACACATGATATATCAAAATAGTTGCAACTTTATTAATCTTCCCATTCCATTAAACACAAGCATACATTAAGGAAAACATACTTGACAACAAAATATTCTCATGTCCTCTTTAGATAATTCCCCATATTTAAAAAACATTGTGCCATGCACATCCTTTCAAACCTTAGACATACGGAAAACTTAGTCTTAAAATCATAATCCTTACAACATTAAAATACTACAGAGACTTAGAGGGAGATCTTTAACAATAAACAACAACAATGACTTAGTGAATCAACTCAACAACAATAACAACCTATTCTTTGCCATCCTTGCTTCCTTTTATATCCTTCTCAGCTTTGGAGCTCTGTCTCTGTCAATTTTTCTCCACTCGCTCTACTGACTAAAAATCTTATATGATTTTTCCACCTACTTGAATTCCACGTATCCTTTCTAGAATCGAGGCAATCTTAAATACCTCATGAACTCATATTTTTTTTAATCCACGTTCCCTCATGCTGTTGGCAGTGATCATTCAGGGATATTTATTGATGATTCCTTTCTTGATTCTGATGTGTGTTTTTTTTTTTTCTGGTGCGCATCCAAAAACTTGGACCGACGTGTAGTTTCTATACCTTAGACGTGGCACGCAATATCAAAAATTGGTCCAGTGCATGCTTCTTTCCATTCCTTGCACATTATCTTGGGTGCGCGCAAAAATGGACTAGGCATGCATAACTTTGTTTCTATGCATGCGCAAGATTAACCCAAAACTTTGGGTGCCAAAAGGCCCCCACCACTATCACTTGGCTTGTCCTCGAGCCACTACCTTATTGAGTGACCATCACAATTGAAAAAACTATGTTTCTGAGTTCCTGCATGAACTCCATAAATTGGCACTCAGGATCGTTAAGGTGTCCCTGAATATCCTGGGTATGCTGAAAATCCACATCAACCTATGATGTTGTGACCTGAGGAACTATCAGGTTTATTCTATTGATTTTCTTAATTAGGGGGGCGACAACAATCTGCATGTTTGAGAGGTGTGTGAACAAGATCAAGGCCTTATCGGTCATAGAAGTGATGATCCATGATATACTCTATTTCTCAGCCCAGGATGAAATGATCTCTTTTTTTTTTGCAGCAATTGCTAGCATCACAACAACACGCTCCCTGAGAGGCAAGGAATCCAGGTCATGCTTTTGTTGTGTGACCTCAACCTCACCTACTCGGAATATATCATGTATAAAATTCATTTCTAAGGGATTTTTCAAGTGATTCCACACGTTGAAGCTATTATTAATTAACTCTAAAAAGTCTTGGGCTTGGCTCCAACAGTCCGAGACAACTACTTCCGATGTTACAATTTGTCATTGAATTTTTTTCTCCTCTGATTTTAACTGTTGGATCCGCATGCGGAGTTCTAGATTATGAGATTCCAAGACATGAATGCGCTCAAACACAACTTTAATTTTGTATGGGGATGGAATTTATGGTTGAACTCGCTCATGTGGATAAACCTATGATTAAGCCTTCTCTAGAGTAGTGAAGAGATTGTTATGGCTACCTATCATGGCCTCATATTGGCCATTAGTTTCTATATGCGCAACCACTTCAACAATATGCAAGGCATGGAAATTTTTTCAAGAAGATTAAACTTCTTGGCACCCGTGGGATTCTTGTTGTAATTAGGATTGTGTGGCTGCATAACTAGAGACTTCCTGGTCAAGGTGAAGGTATAACTAGGCCTACTCTCAGAAAAGAGTTTGGTTTTTCTCGATAGCTCGTGGAACATAGTAGTGATAAATACCTAAATATCGATAGTAGGGACCTATGACAGGTCGACTTTTTTCCTAGACGAGTTGGAAGGGATCATTGTGAGTGGGTTGACACTCAACACTTTGCGTTGGCTATCTCCCATATCATTGATGGATTTTGGTGTTGGGGGTGGATATTGTGGTGGTGAGGTGAAAGCTAGTTGTTGGCATCATATCACTTTCGAACACTTGTTGTTTGGCTAGCTGCGTGTGAATCTCCTTCATCATCTTGGCTAGTTGCTAGCTTTGTCTTGGGGAACCAATATCCGCTTGATTTTGAGAAATTGTACGCTGGAGTTTGCTGGAACCAAGTCGTAAGTTTGATTGGTCCGATGGCACTAGAATTGATTCTTTAATTATATTCACACAGGGTGGAGATGATCGATTTCCTTCTAGACTGGAGGGAAGTTTGATATGAGGTACATTCTGAGTTTTGAATTCCCACTTTCTCTTTTTTTCAGCCTCAACGTCAAATCCACTAGTGCTCTACATGATTTCATCCGAAAGGGGAGATTCACATTCCTTGGACGTATCTTCTTTGTCATATTCCGTGCACATATTTTTGTGACTTTCCCATTGGAGAATCAAGGAGCTAGGGGTATAGGGTGTTTTTTGGAAGAACGCACCAAGAATTGATATATCAAATGCACACATCACACCACTATTTGGTGATCCATATCCTTTTGCAATGGCATGTGTATCGATGCATATCTATGTCTAGTCTAAATATTTCTCGCATCGATGCTTCGACTGGCCCATTCTCGATAATTTTCTTGATGCACTTCCCACCATCGTGCAATAATTCCTCCAAGAACGGTATCAAGGGTTTGAACATGGTGGGGTTTGGGAATGTGTTGTATCCATGAAATAAACACATCCACCGGATCTGACCCATCGTGCCGGTAGGATCCAAATTCTTCCTCATGTAGTTCAACGGTGATATGTTCTCACCTACTTATCGATTCTTCATATATTTTTTGTTGCCACCTTTCCATGCCATATTTATAATTAGTTTCATAGGACTTCATGCTCCACTAACTTAACTCTCCATATGTGGTGGGATTAATGTAATCCTCCCTATGCCTAGTCATCTTCTAGATGTTTTCAATAACATATCTTTGTGCATCATCATCCATTGGCTCATTGTACTTTTCTCCTTCATTCGTATTTAGAGGTGTGACCATGCACAGGGTGTCTGTCTCAAATGACATATTCCTCTTCCTAAAATTCAACAATGCATTATTGTCAAAGGCCCAGTCAATGCAAAGAAATGCATGGTATGGATCAGAGTCACCAATAATCTCTATGACCTCAAAGTAACCTTTGTTTTTACTCCTTCTATATTCACCTCAACTTTCTCTAGTCAACCTATAGGATAGATCTTGTATTGATTTTCCAACCATAGTTGGATGGGTGACCAGAATAGGCTCGACTTTCCCATCAAATCCCAGGACTTATTGGGAAAAATGTTCACGTTAGAACCTAGGTCCATCATAACTCCATCCATGTCATAACCACCAAGCTCAAATATAATCTTGATCTCTTTTCCAATGCATTTCTGCTTGCTGATCTAGCACACCTCCTATTCTAGTAGGGGAGATGATATAGTATTATATGTCATCTCCCTCCCCATATAAGTGGCTCACATCTATGTTAACTTCCTCGCAACATCAGTGTTAGTACCATATTTAACCCTGTCATAAATAGGTAGGATGATAGATATTATAAGGTTGAGTTTGGGAAAAAAAAGGCTAAATGTGAGCTTACAGAGCTCCTGGACCAAAAGAGCTAGAAAATTTTCAAGCACCCTAGAGAAATCAGTAGAAAAATCATGCCCTATAGGCCCAAGGATATGTTTCAGGCACCTGGGAACTTATTGGGAACAAAAGAAGGGTTAATTTCAATCTTAAAAAACTTAAGCCATTTTCAGACAAAGGTTATATCATGGGACCAAGGCTTAAGAATCAAGCTCTATTGAAGGTGTAAGGCTTAATCATCCAATGGATACAAGCGAGCCATATCTATGGTGGGGGATCATCATTGCATCACGAAAGTGCATGAGAGATAACACCCATAAGAGTTTTGAAAGTGGTTTTTAGAGCCACACATTGAAATTTTAATGGTGTCTCTTGACAAGAGAAAGAAAGGGTAAACTACTGCTCTTGGATCACGATAGTGGTATTCCATTTTTTTCTAGCCGCCTATCCGCCCACTCAATCCTCACATGTTTTCACACTTAGCACCGCATGGAGCTAACTCAGTAGTACAACTATGACACTAGGGAATATTTTCGACAACATGGCATACCAATAAGGCACTCGTCAGAGCCAGTCTAGGACTACCACCTTTATAGAGAGGGCCCATTGGGGACTCCTTTCACCATATCAAACTCAACTACACATAGACTGACCCGATATCCTTGTAAGTGTTGAAATAGAACAGTATGAAGCTGCAATGTGTCCATGGGACCGTGTCAACATCATCATGATGTCACTCAAAAATTTTCACCTCCTTCCAAAATTTCAAAAGAAATACACCACTGGAAAGTTTTCATGTGTTGATAAAAGGCACGACGGAAAATATTTAAATGTTTGAGGATACAATGATGGTGCACCAAATCAGTTTGGGATAAGGAAAAATACAACAAGAAATTTGGCCTTTCATATTGGTCCTTTCACCAATCATCATATCGGTACCTACAACAAATAGAGGAAAATAATCATTGCTCATACATGTAGGCCCATGCTAGCCATGAATCTCAGAAGATCACACCGACTGCAACAAATCAATTTTCTCCATCAACCGTCTCTGCAAGAACTTGTCGAGCTCTTATAAGAGAAATCCATGGGATCATAAGAAACTAAACTACGACTAAATTACCTTATCAAAGTAAGTTACTCGGATGTCAGGTGTCATAGAAGATGACTCACTATCTCAGTCTCTCCCCTCAAGAGAGAGTTATCAACCATCGTGGCTACACATGTCTAGAGAGTGTGTTTTTCATTTCACGAAGGAGGGAATGCCATTTATGGTATCATTAGTTCCTATGTGAGTGTCGTAGGATATCCGATAATCTTCCCTAAGGTGAAATTTCCAATCCGATCAGTGCACTAGAAAATATCAAGGCAGAACATTCGAAAGATTGGTCAATTGTGCTCTGTTTTGTTGGGTGGTGTCATCCGAGAAGAAACGCCTAGCCTTCTCTCCCGCCAACCAAGGTATAGAACGCTAAGTGCAATATTGAGAATCAATTGAGCTACTTAGGAAGATCCAGACATAATATCAATTAGACAAAGAGAACACTCCTCTGGATAACTCATCGGGTTAGCTTTGGGTGTAAAAACATATTTTACCAGGTAAAATCAACGAGAAAATCTGAAGCAGTATCAAGAAACAAACAAAGTTGTATCCAGTGTCAAGAATAAGTATTTTATTAAATGAGTGGTATTCTCACAAACAAACAGGTCTATGAAGATGTAATTCGTATGGCCAACACTTTGGGGAATTTAAGAGTTTCTTACAACCAAAGCTATTGAACAAAATCATCAGGAATAGAAAAATAATAAAGGTAGTAGGCAATTCATGAGATTCATCCCATGTGTTATGTGTCAATCTGTAACTTATTTTTATGTGTATGTGTTCTTTCAAAATCCACCCCTCTCATTTTGCTTCTTGTAGTAGATCCCCATTAATAAAGTCTCAAGCAACAGGTTATGCAACATATTCAATGTAACTGTGTGGTGTATTACTATGACATAGAAGTGATTTCCTATTAATAAATGACCATTATCTTGTCATTTCTTCATATGTTTGAATGATATGTAGAGGGTACCTCTACGTATTTAAATATCTAAAGATTTTTACTATTTTCAACATGTTTTAATGATATGTTATGTGTTAGAAGTGTTGAATTCTTAATTTCTCAGCACGTTATTACATTTACATAAGATATGAGATTCATTCTTTGCAGTGTCTCATGTTTATCTTTTTTTTCTTCTAATTCACCATTTCACCCATCCTAAAATCTAAAATGTCTAAAACATTCATGGAAAAATGCCTATTGGAGATGAGATTTTTTATTATCTGAGCTAAGAATGTTTGAGGGCTAAGAGTTTTAGAGAGAGAGAGAGAGAGAAACTAACCCAATTTCGCATAATTTTATTTGATGGAAGCATGGATTTAAGATTAATCCTAAGTCTTATCCCCTAGGGTGCCTTGGCATCATTCCATTGACATCCTGGAACATCTCAAGGGATAACATCCAAAATGGCATCATTGCCATAGAACATAATTTGAATACATATTTCCCTCGGATATGAAATTGAAATCTCATATTCTTGACGATGAATAATCCCTAGACATATACATGTTAACATTTCACCTTTTGACTCTACAGAAGGAAAACATGGCATTTATCAGAAGACATACCAAAATTAACCTTGATCCTATGTAGGTTCTAGTATACTCAGATATTGAAAAGCTCGTGACTTGGAGGAACGTTAGATCTCTTCCTCTTTAGGTAAACCTAATTTCACAACATCTCCTTTTGTTGTTCATAGAAGTTTTGAATATGTAGATCTAGTTGATATTACTTTAGATGTACATTCTTCTTCCAAGTTTCCCTCAAAACTTTTGATATATATGAAATATTCACCCCTAGAATTATGTCAAGATGTGTGTTCTTCTCTACTACCCATCTTGAAGAACCATGTTAACCCTTTGTGTTTTGAAGCCAATAACCTCATTCTACAAAATCTTATGGCCAACCTAGGTGGAGGAAGATATGGGGGAAATCAACCTCCCCCAACACCTTTAAACTCATGGGTCACTGCTAGATATGGCCCATTGAATTTGACCCAACATGCTCATGATCTCCCTGAGAATTAACTGAATCGTTTACCCAAGTATGGTGGAGAAAAGACCCATTTTGATGAGGAAATCATAGATACATTTCAATACTTCACAAACAACATTTTTGTGGAGCACGATGATGTATTCAAGAGACTTTTTGTCCAAACTTTAGAGGGAGGCATCAGAAAGTGGTTCAAAGAACAACCTATTTCTTCAATTGATAGATGGAAGGCTATATAATATGCATTTATGAGGTATTGGGGTGAAAAAATAGACAATCTATACTACCTAACTAATTTTGGCTCACTCAAGAAGAGAGATAATGAGGGTATTGTTGATTTTAACAAAATAATTAACAAGTTATATAACAATATCGTTAGAGACATAAATCATTCTCAACCAATATCCAAAGTCACATATGTTGTTTCATTTTATGTTGACTTTGCCATGGTTTTGACAGAGAGAAGATCTCCAACTCTTCTTGTAATGTAGGATGATGCAATAGACATTGAAGGGAACATGATTGCATCAAACAAAATGAAGCTAAAACAAGATCAAGTAGAAAATAAAAATACTAGAAAAGATTTTGGTACCTCTGATCCCAATAATAATTCACATGAGGCTATAATGGATGAAATGTCTAGGCAAATTAGAAACTTGAAAAAATATGTCAATATTTGAGATGGAAAATGTAAATGCAATTAAATTTCGTCAAGAAGGAGGCATAAGAAATACTAATCAGTTCAGAAGGAATTTTAACCCTCCACTCATGAGGAGGGAAAAAAGAAATGAGGAACAACCCATCAAGCCCCCTGTAAAACCCACCAACTAAGATAATATGGTTGACGAAGTTTTGGATGAAGAATATGTAGAATATACAAAGGTGGTACACCTCCTTTAGGATGAGAATAATTCCATGCATCTAACTCAAACTGAATATGAAGATTCTCAGAATCCTAAGAAGTGGATCCTAAAGTATTAATAAAACCAAGAAGTTTTGTCCTTTGCCCAGTATAGAATGTTTGTTAATGAACTATACGTTGTGATGCATAAGAATTATGATCTCAAGCCTAGACATAAGGTAGTCATCCAAGACAATCAACCTCGGCCTAAGAATCCTAGTCCAAACATTTCAAGGATAAAGTCAAATAACAAGTACTGATAATCACAAGGATACTGAGGTTTTGGAGCCTTCAACAAGAGAAAAAGAGGATAAATAATTTCAGGAATCAGTTCCACCTTTTAACATTGAAATGTCCAAGATCAAAATCCTAGTTCCATTGGTTGAATTGGATAAGAATCCCTCATATCATAAACATATTGAGGAATCTATACAAGGAAAAGGATCAATGAACACTCCTAATATATTAAATTTACAAGATGAGTCTCCCACTATAGTTTTTGGCCCTCATATAGATGAAAAGGACGATTTTGTTGCACCTTTTTATGTGACATTGAATATCAGTGGAAAAATGTTGCACAATTGTATGCTTGATTCTACAACATCCCATAACCTATTTCTTAAAGTAGTCATGGAAAATTTGGGATTGTAAATAACCATACCATATCATGACCTATATTATTTTGATGCTAGGAAAGTGAAGTGTGATGGATTGATTAACAACATGGTAGTTACCTTGGCTCAATTTCCTTTCAAGAGCATCATGATGAATGTGGTGGTGGTTGATGTGCCAGCTAATTATGGCATATTTTTGTCAAGAACATGGGCATTTAAGTTGGGAGGTACAATGCATATGGACATGACTTATGACATTGCACCATTATTGGAGGTGAAAAAAGAAGGTTGTACAGAGAGTTTTTTTTTTTATATGGCGAGTGACTAGAACAACCCTATTAACCATCCTATCTATGTTGATAACAAAGATCTTTGTTTTTGCATCGTCACGATCAATGAAGAATACAAATAATCCCTAACACTCACAAATCCTTTGGTAAGCCCTGCTAATGAAATAGATAGTATATGGAAAATGTTTTTTGATGGGGCATATTCAAAGGAAGGAGTGGGAACTGGTGTAGTGCTCATTTATCCCAGCAAGAAAGAAGTCCATTTTCCCTACAAACTAGAGTTTGAGGCCATCAAAAATGTAGCTAAATATGAATACTTGGTTCTAGGTTTGGAGAAATAAAAATCACCAAGATGGTGGTATTTAGAGATTCAAAAATGGTGGTGCAGCAAATCAGAGGTTCCTACTAGACCAAACATCCAACAATGAGAGCATATATAATTTAGATATGGGACTTTATTGACATTTTTTATGAAGCCTTTAATATTTTGGTTGTTTTAAGAGAATTTAACCATCAGGCTAATTCCTTAGCAATAGAAGCCAATTCTTTTAAAATTCCATATAATCCTCAGGTGAAATATGAAATTGAGATGAGGTATAGACCATATATCCCTGAGAACATTAGATACTGTCAATTTTTTTAGGATGACCAACAAATCAAAAAGTTCATGGAGGTGATAGATGAGTTTGCAAGAAATCATATAGACTCAGATGATGAAGAAGAGTCTAATCCCATGATTGAGGGATAAATTGAGATCACTCCTGAATTTAGTGAATACATGGTCGAGTATAAGGTTCTTCAGCTCAGGAATAATTCTATTCCAAAAGGGATGGTCCCATTAGAGAAATTGTTTGATAGAAGTGATATACCTATGAGGCCAATAGTTCTCCCCAAGGATGATGATACTGAATATTGTAATGTTAGGAATAAGGAAGAACCTAAATATATAAATATGTCAAAAAATATTCCTACTGAGAACAAGGAAAAAAAATTGCAGTTGTTCAAAGAGTACATGTATGTTTTTTCCTGGAAATACGAAGACTTCAAGACTTATGATACCAACATTATACAATATAGAATACCCCTCAAACCTAGTACTAATCCTTTCAGGTAGAAATTGAGGAAATTTAACCCTATTTTTTTTCCTACCATCGAGAAGGAAGTGAGAAAGATGCTAGATGCTTAGATCATAATTCCCCTTAGATATTTTGAATGGGTGGAAAATTTGGTTCCAGTTTGAAAGAAGAGTGGATAAATAATGCTTTGTGTGGAATTCAGGAACCTAAACAAATGCTCCCTTAAGGATAACTGACCTTTTCCTAAGATGGATCACATACTTTAGAAAGTAGTGGGATAACACATGATCTCCATGATGAATGGTTTCTCAAGATACAACCAAGTGGAAATGTAGCTTGAATATAGGGAAATGATAGCCTTCACAACACCATGGGATACATTCATGTATGATAAAATTCCTTTTGGTTTTATTAATGCACGAGACACATTCCAAAGAGCTATGGATATAGTCTGTGGGAGAAAAAGATAGGTTCATTCTTATCTACCTTGATGACAAGAATGTATTTTCATAGACAAATAAGGATCACATCAAGCATTTAAGGAAGAACTTTGTGAAGTGGAGGAAATTTGGTCTGTCTCTAAACCCTAAGAAGTCTTATTTTTCCATGGCAGAAGGAAATATCCCGTGCCATATAGTATCCAAAGAAGGGGTGAATATAGATATTGAGAGAGTAGAGGACATCAAACAAATTTCCTTGCCTAGGAACAAAACAAAAATATAATCCTTCCTGGGAAGAATAAAGTTTCTAAGAATTTTTGTCCCCGACGTTTTTGAAATGGTTAAACATATCACTGACATGTTAAATAAGTACCATGAAGTGAAATGGACCACTGGATATAAGGATTCCTTTCAACATATCAAAGAAGCATTGGGAGAATATCTAGTCCTGGTCATCCTGAACTATGATAAAGAGTTATGTATCTTCTCTTTTTCTTTAGAACATACCATAGATGTTCTGTTGTTGCAGAAAAATGAAGAAAATTAAGAGAATCCTATAGCATTCTTCAATATATCTCTAAGAGATGTTGAACTGAGATATAGTAGACTAGAAAAACAATCATATTCTCTGGTCAAGGCGTTAAAATATTTTAGAGTCTATATATTTCACTCTAAAATAGTTTCTTATGTACCCACTAGTGAAATAAAGGACATCCTTACAAAGAATGAAAGTGAAGGGAGAAGGGGTAAATGGATTTCCAAACTTCAAGAGTATGAATTATAGATAAATCCCATAAATATAATAAAATGACATGGACTTGCCAAACCGCTAGATGAATCTAACTACAAATATATAGACATGAGCTATCTGTAAACAAGAATCATGGAAATAGGACTAGATGAAGATGAAACACAAGAACCATCTTTGAATGTAATAACTAAATTTGCTCAATTTGATTGGTCTAAGGATGAGATTTTTTACTTGTAGAATTTAAGCTACCCACCAGCGTGGGATAAAGCCAAGGATAGATATGTCATACTCAAAGCTGTGAAGTATTGCATTATAGGATAAAATATGTTTTGGAAGGATATGGGAAGAATATGGTTGAATTTCCTTGTTGAAGAAGATACTGAAGACATCATTATTGAGTTTCATAAGGGAGTGTGTGGGGGTCACCATGCCTGGAGGATGACTGCATATAAAATCCTCACAGTTGGTTACTACCGGCTCTCATTTTTTTTATGCCAATTGTATGGTTAAATCATTTGTAGAATGTCAAATGTTTGCAGGAAAACAAAAGTTGCAGCCTTTTCCACTCAAACCTATCAAAGCAGAAACACCTTTTCAGTAATCGGGATTAGATTTCATTGGTGAAATAAACCCAAATTCAAGTGGGAAACATAAGTGGATTTTAACAACCACATATTATTTCACCAAATGGGTAGAAGCCATCCTCATAAGGGAATAAACTGACCAATTCATCATTAAATTCATTGAGGAGAACATTTTGGCCAGATTTGGATGCCCAAGGAAGATCATAAATAATAACCCATTTGGTGAAATAAACCCAAATTCAAGTGGGCAACATAAGTGGATTTTAACAACCACATATTATTTCACCAAATGGGTAGAAGCCATCCTCATAAGGGAATAAACTGACCAATTCATCATTAAATTCATTGAGGAGAACATTTTGGCCAGATTTGGATGCCCAAGGAAGATCATAAATAATAATGCACAAGCCTTCAAATCTACTAATTTGATGCAATTTTGTCAAAATTATAACATAGATATTGGGAAATCTACAACTTACTATCTATAGGGAAATGGCCTGACTAAATCCTCCAATAAAAATCTCATCAAGATTATCAAGAAAATGTTGTCCCAAAGCAAGAAAGCATGGGACTCTTACTTGAAATATGCAATTTGGGAAGACAAAGTAAGTGTAAATAGGTCCATAGTAAATTCTCCTTTTCACCTTGTTTACGGATTGGAAGTTGTATTCCCTATTCAACTCATCCTCCCTGTGATGAAATTACTCTAAGAGGAGGAAAAATTAGATGATATGCAAAGAAGAATTATCCAACTGATTGAAGTTCAATAGGTTAGAGATCATGTGTCGATAAAGTCCCAAGATCACCAAGAAATAATCAAAGAAATATTTGACAAGAGGACCAAGGAAAGGAACGCCATGGTAGGATACTTGGTCCTAAAGTGGGATTCCAAAAGAGAAGATGAGGGGAAACATGAGAAGTTTGACAATCTTTGGCTTGGATCCTTCTAAGTGGTTGCACCTCAAGATAAAAACACATATGAATTGACTTACCTAGATGGAGATTTGTTTGGGATCCTATAGAAGGGAGGTTTCTCAAGAATTTATTGTGGTACTAAATACTACATGTATTCTTGGCGCGCTATGCTAAGAGGCACGTAGATATGGGCAGATGAGATCTGTGTTCCCTAGATCGACGGTCATTGATCATATCGTGGCCTCAACATGAACGGTCGTTAAAAAATGTAGAACGGGCCAGGGAAGAAAACATGGTTTTGCAGAGGTGAAACATGTCAGAGAGAGACACACATCGAGCCCAAAAGCGGGGAAGAATCAAACTGATTTTCAAGGCCCTGATATGCACATGTGAATATAATTTCCCTATCCCGGGTCGACAGGTGGTCACTCTGTCCCACCGCCAGCTATCCCCCACACCATCTCTCTCCACTGTCCATCACATCCCCCACTCCTCTATAACTTTTGCTCCCTCACACCTTTCCTCCACTCACCATTCTACCTGGCCATATCCCATCCACTTTTCCATGTCAAGCACGCTAATCACTTCGTCAACAACCACGTCTGTTGTCAAACCTTCCCGCAAGCATCCGGCTAAGATCCAGATGGCAGAGTGCTAAGGCCGCCACGTCCTACAGGTGCAGAGTTGACTTGGGCCTTCCCTGATCTCGATGAAGAAGTTATTGAGGTTGGGTGGTGGCGGTTGAACTTCGTTTCCACCATAAATGGAAAGCCCAGGGAAGAACTGTCAGTTAGCTGGCTCGTCTGCAGGTTCGTTCTGAAATGTGATTGCATCTAACCAAGGTTCACGTCCGACCAGAGACTACATGCACAGTCTGTTAGGAAACATGCAAACATAATCACTTCAGTGCATCCACCCAAGCACGCTTCTATATTTTTAGTTCTGAGTATATAGGAGTCTTCCTAATATTTTGTTAGGATCGATGGTAGAGGAAAGCTCCCGCATTGTAAAGTTTTAATGAAGCCTCTGGTTTTCTGGTTATGTATTACCATTTGAGATTTCTTGTTTAATGACAATCAACTTTATTTTCATCTCTCTGCTTTTGATATTGAAGACTCGGGCATGGATGGTCCAGTCGAATTACTGTGACTGTATTGTAATGTAGGTTTGATTGCAGTATTGTTATGGTGTTTTAGTTTCCTGAAGTTTTTTTTTTGGATTCAAGAGGATCTTGTATCTGGATATTTTCCTCTATAGCCTGTTGGAAGACCGGATGTCCATAGAAGAGTTCTTCTTTCTCCTCAAATTTCTTCCCCCTACTCACCCTTGCTATAAATTACTGACTGAAGTTAGATTGAGACCTCACTTGCCTGTGCATTCTGACCCAGTTTCCTGAGTTAAAGCGATATAATATTGAGACTGCATCCATTAGACCATCCTTAAAATATTCACTGTGACATAAAACAGTTGGTTACTAGGCTTACCTCTGCCGCAATCCAGAAGTGACTTCTGGTGCTAACATTCCTGGCACTATTGGCGGGGATGAATTGAACATTTTCCCTGGGATTGAACGACAAAGCTTATTGGTTCTGAAGGTGCATCAAGACTTAGTACATCAAATATTGCAACTGGGCACCTGGCGACTCCACTGTAACGACTCCATTGAGACAACTCCATTGTTTCAACTGTGGATTCTAGGGGAAGACATACGAGGTCCACTCTACATCTGCCTTTAGCAACACCTGAAATGGATCCAGAGAAAATTATCAGAAGACAAAGGATCCCTCATGAGGGAACTTCTACTTCTAAACCAGGTGGTTATGGTAATTTTCATTCTTCTCCTATAACATCTCTAGTAGTTGTTTCTCACTTTCCTGTTACACCGTCTGCTAGAGCTTCTAGAAATTTAAATTTTGGGAGTGTTCCTGTTGATTTCCACTCTCCCAGTTTCACTACTCCTCCTCCTGTTAAAGCTATTGGTTTTGCAGAGAGGGAAAACTTTGTTCCCTTGAGCCCCGAGGCCTTTTCTTTAGATCCTCGGTTGTTTACCTTTTTTCCTAGAAGCACACCCCCAATCTCCCTTGTCCGAGCTCCATCCCCTCCTAGTTCTCCTCCTGTTCACACTCCAATAGAAGGATCTAATCCCCACAGAAATAGAATGGATGCTATAGTAGTGGCCAGATAAGACTCTCTTGTTTTACCTCAACATATTAATTCCCTCCTAGTTAGTGGCTACCTTAAGCAGTTGTGTAAGTTCACAGGGGAGGGAGATATCACTACAAAGGAGCACTTTGCAACTTTTTATAGTTATGCTGATAACTATGTCATAGTAAATGAAGATGTGTGGATGAGGATTTGTGTCCACAGTCTTGATGGAGAATCCAAAAATTGGTTTAGGACCTTGACCCCTGGATCTATTGATGGGATTGAGGCTTTAGATGATATCTTCTTGAGACAATGGGGGGATAAAAAGGAATTCATGTATTATATCACCGAGTTCGGGTCATTAAAGAGAAAAGAGGGAGAGTTTGTCTCTAACTTCTCCAAAGATTCAACAAAATGAATAAGATCCCTACTGAGATAAAGCCTACAGAGACCTCTGCCAAAATCACATATACTAGTTCTTTTGACCCCAACTTCTATCTCATGTTAAGAGAGAGAAGAGCTACCTCCTTGGCTCATATGCAATATTCATCCCTGGAAGTAGAGCCTAATATATTGGTAGTGGACGAACTCATGAATAAGGCTGATAAATATAGAGGAAGAGGAAGATATGAAGCTTCAACCTCCAGTCCTTCTACCCCCCCCCTCAAATGGACGAAGTAACCAAATTACTAAAATCACTTTCAGCCAAAATGGAAAGGTTGGATTTAGAGGAGATGAAGACATACAAAAGTCCTCAAAATGTTGATAACAGAGGCAAATTCAGGAGGCCGAATAACAATGCTCCTCAGTTTATGTAAAGAGAACCTCAGAACAAATATAGGGATGATAAAAAAATCCAAACCCCTCTTCAAAATAACCTTTTCATAGATGAGGGTGGAGAGGAAGAAGACCTTGATCCAGAAATTCACTGTCTTGAAGATACATCCTCTTCTCCTCACTTAACTCAATCAACATATGAGGAGTCTCTCATGGATAACCAATTAAACGAGATGAGCAAAGGGGATAGGGCCAGGGACAACCCAAATAGATACAACCTCAAGTCCAAAAATAAAGGAGGAAAGCATGATGTTCATGAGCATCCTACTAGAGCCGAAAATTCTGAAAATGATGTAGAAAGCAACAACAAGGAGAAGAAAACACAGAACCTCCCACCTATAGCCAAAGGTCCCATCCCATAGGTAAGAGAAATTATGAATCCCCCCTCCTATTTTAACTTTGAGCATGAAATTCAGAAGATTAGGATTCCTGTCCCTCTTTTAGAGCTATTCAAATATGACAACTTTAGAATATCCCTATCTAAGTTGTTGTTTCCTGAACCCTCAAATCATTCCATAGACTCAATCAATTTGCAAGACAAAAATCCATCAGTCATATTAGGTCCCATGGTAGGATATAGAGATGATTCATCCCCTCCCTTCTACACATCCCTTAACATACATGATAAGGTACTGCATAATTTTCTAATGGATTCAGGAGCCTCTCATAACCTCATGCCCAAAATTGTCATGAAGGAACTAGGACTCTAAGTCACCAAAGCATACGATGACTTATATTCTTTTGACTCAATGAGGGTGTAATTTCTTGGGGTCATCAAGGATCTGGTTGTGACCTTGTTTCAGCTACCCAGGAAAAGCGTGGTCATGGATATTGTAGTGGCTGATGTTCCCCCAAATTTTGGCATGTTATTGTCAAGATCTTGGATAAAAAGGCTTGGGGGAACATTGCAGATGGACCTCACATATGCTAGTATTCCCGTGTTTGGGTGGGAGCATAGAATATTGTACAGAGAAACTCAACTGACCTATATTATTAGTGATGAAGCAGACCCCACCAATCATCTGATATTTTCCCTTGATACTGATTTGGGATCTAGCCTATTGCAGCTCACTAATGTCCCTGAACCTCCTATTTAAATCAGAAAACAATCCCTTAATCTCTATGAAGACTCTCCTATGATTACCTCTGTTTCGAAAATGTTCTTTGATGGAGCCTCTTCTAGGGAGGGTGCTGGTGCTGGAGTATTCCTTGTTTCCCCTGCTTAGGAAACTATATCTCTGTCCTACAAGTTAGAATTCGAAACCACCAATAATGTGGCAGAATATGAAGCTCTTGTTTTGGGTTTGAGGGTTGCAAAGGACATGGAGATTGAAGAGATATCAATGTTTGGATATGATGAGTTGATTGTACAGAAGATCAGAAGTATTTATCAGGTGAAGCACCCTCAGATGAGATCATATAGAAATGAAGTATGGGACCTCTTTGACAGTTATTTCTCGGCTTTCAACATTTCATTTGTTCCCAGAGAAGAGAATTTCATGGCTGACTCTTTGGCTATATCAACAAGCAATTTCAGAATCCCCCGGCCACCTAAGCTCAAGTATGATGTAGAAGTAAAATACATGCCCTCTATACCTGACAATGTCAAGCATTGGAAGGTGTTTGATGATGATCTTGAAATCAAAATATTCCTAGAAGTTGTGGATGAGTTTTATGCATTACACATCGATCGAGATATTGGTTCTAACATAGATCCTTATGCTATTGTTTTTCTGAACAAGATTATTGATCATCATATTTTTTAGCTGCCCATTAATCAAATCCCAAAGGGACTGATCACCCTTGAAATATTATTTGACCGAAATGATGTGGCAGTAAAAGGTAAAATCGTGAATGATAATGCTGATATAGATGAGTGCAATATTGGCACAGAGGAGGATCCAAAATTTGTCAAGTTGTCTAGCATCTTGTCAAAGGAGCAGAGGGACGAGTATATTGAGCTATTAAAAGAATTTTCTGATGTGTTTTCTTGGACCTACAAAGACCTCAGAACATATGACACCAATGTCATTGAACAAAAGATCCCACTGAAGGAGGAATCCAAACCATTTAGGTAGAAGTTAAGACAGATAAATCCTATGTTACTTCCTATTATGGAAAGGGAGGTGAAGAAGCTTTTGGATGCTCAGATCATTGTTCCTTTGAGATATTCTGAGTGGGTGGCCAACCTGGTCCCAGTGAGAAATAAGAGTGGAGAAATCAAACTCTGTGTCGATTTCAGGAACTTGAATAGGAGCTCCAAGAAGGAAAACTACCTGCTGCCAAAGATGGAACATATATGACAGAGGGTAACAGGTGCATCCATGATTTCCATGATTGATGGATTTTCTGGTTACAATCAAATCTTTGTTCTGCCTGAAGACAGAGAAAAGACAACCTTCACCACTCCTTGGGGCACATTCATGTATGCCAAAATTCCCTTTGGATTAATGAACGCAGGAGCAACCTTTCAGCGAGCTATGGACATCACCTTCAATTGGGAGAAAGATAAATTTGTGGTCATCTATCTGGATGACATAATAGTCTTTTCTAGATCTGATAAAGAACGTTGTTGTCATCTGAGGAAAGTCTTCTTGAAATGCAGAAGGTTTGGTATCTCCTTAAATCCCAAGAAATCATTGTTTGTCGTGAAAGAGGGAAAGTTGTTGGGACACATAGTATCAGCTGAGGGTGTCAGAATTGATTCAAGCAGGGTGGAACCTATTCAAACCTTGTCACTTCCTAGATCTAGGAAGGAAGTCTATTCTTTCCTGGGCAAAATCAATTTTCTGAGAAGGTTTGTTTCAAATTTTGCTAAACTGGTGAGACATATCATAGCTATGCTCAGGAAGGAGAGTGAAATAAAGTGGACTCCTGAGTCTAGATAATCCTTCAATAAAATTAAGAAGGCCTTGAATGAGGCACCTGTGCTTATCAATCCAAATTACTCCAAGGATATTTTGATTTTTTCTTTTTCTTCTTTTGATACCATTGCAGTTGTTTTATTGCAAAAAAACGTTGAAGGGCTGGAGCAACCTATTTCATTTTTTAGCAGAGCACTAAGAAATGTAGAGGTGAAATATGACATCATGGAGAAACAAGCATATGCATTGGTGAAATCCCTCAAGTCTTTCATAATATTTGTCATTCATTCAAGGGTTATTGCATATGTCCCTTCTGCTGCTGTGAAGGACATTCTCATTCAGCCTGACATAGATGGAAGAAGGAGTAAGTAGATTTCCAAAATCCTTGAGTTTGACCTAGAAATAAAACTCACCAAGCTAGTTAAAGGCCGAGGTTTAGCCAAGTTGTTGGTTGAATATAATTTTAAAGCTTTGGGGGTTAAATCCATCAACACTTGTTTAGAAAGTCAACGAGTTGAGTTGTCTGATAAAAATCCATAGAATAACCCTCCATTGGCAGAATGTACCTGGTGCAAAGACATTATATTTTTTCTGCAGGATTTAAGGCCTCCAGATGGAATGGGGAAGAGCAAGGAAAAAGATTTAAAGCCCAAAGAAATCAGATATTGCCTTATTGACCATGTCTTGTACTAGAAAGACCCTTTAGGTATGTTTTTGAGATGTTTAGACTCACAGGAGGCCCATAAGATTATGTTTGATTTTCATGACAGCCTGTGTGGGGGGCATCACTTCTGGAGAACCAAAGCCTATAAAATTCTTAGGGATGGGTACTTCTGGCCTACTCTGTTCACAGATGTCTGTGAAAAATTTAGAGCTTGCATCAAATGTCAAAAATTCTCTGGGAAGCAGCAACTCAAATATTTTCCATTGAAGCTAGTGGTGGCTTCAGGACGTTTTCAACAGTGGGGTCTTGAATTCATTAGGTAAATTCATCCTGCTTCAAGAGGTCAACACAGGTGGATATTAACTACAACATACTACTTTACCAAGTGGATAGAAGTTATTCCCACAAGGAGTGCTTTTCACAAAGTGATCATTGGTTTTATTGAAGATATTATGGCAAGGTTTGGTTGTCCGAACAAAATCATCATTGACAATGTTGTGTCCTTCAAGGTTGAGCCATTAGTTAAATTCTATGAGTAGTTGAGAATTTCATTGATCCACTCCACCCCCTACTACCCTCAAGGCAATGGATTAGCAGAGTCCTCTAAAAAAAGCCTGATAAAGATTATCAAAAGACTATTAGAGGACAACAAGAAAGCATGGGATTCAAATCTCAAGTTTTCTCTGTGGGTTGATCGAGTGATGACAAAGAGGTCCCTGGGCCTCTCCCCTTTCTAGCTTGTATATGGAACTGAAGAAATTTTTCCTTCCCAGCTTGCCCTACCTGTGGAAATTTTTTTTTAGGATTATCAAGGAGAGTCCGATGATGTGATCAAGAGAGTGCACCAGCTAGTATAAGTCCAACAGACTAGAGAGAAACTACTAGACAAATCACACGAACTTCAATAGAAGATCAAGAAAGCCTTTGACAGAAAGGCAAAAAGGGAGGATTTCTAGCTGAGAGATCTAGTACTTAAATGGGATGCGCCAAGGCAGGATAAAGAAAAACATGGAAAATTTTATGCCCTTTGGATCGATCCCTTCAAGATTTATGAAACGGTTCCAAACAACACTTACAGGTTGCAGAATTTGGAGGGTGATGAAGGTTTTGGTGGCCCTATAAATGGGCATTTCCTAAAGAAGTTCTTTATTTGATCCATAAGTGGCTCCCATGTCTTTGTAAATATTGTTTTTCTTTTTTATTTCTGGTTTTATAGGAGACTCCACAACCCAATAGAAGGCGATTGGAGCTGCAAAGGAGATCTTAGAGCCTCGTAGGGAGGACTCTATCCCCCATGGAGCCTAATTTTATCTCTTGTTTCTGCAGGGGTGATGTTTTTCCTTGGTTTTGGCCTCTAGGTGACAAAGGGAAAATAAAGGGGATAAAACCCACTAAATGGCACTTATCCTAAGTCTGTTGGGGTCAATATGATTGTTTGGTGCGTTGTGCTAAGAGGCATGTAGATCTAGGCGGTTGAGATCCGTGCACCCTAAATCGATGAACATTTATCGTATCAGGGCCTCAACATGCACGGTCGTTAAAAAATGTAGAGCGATTCGAGGAAGAAACCATGGTTTTGTGGAGGTCCAACGTGCATCCAGAGACACACATCGGGCCCAAAAGTGAGGAAGAATCAAACTGCTTTTTGTGGCCCCGATATGCACATGTGCATATAATTTCCCTATCCAGGGTCGACAGGTGGCCACTCTGTCCCACCGACAACTGCCCCCCACTCCATATCTCTCCTCTGTCCATCACATCCCCCGCTCCCCTATAAATTTTTCTCCCTCACACTTGTCTTCCAGTCACCATTCCACCTGGCCATCTCCCATCCACTTTTCCATGTCGAGCACGCCAATCGCTTTTTCAACAGCCACGTCTACTGTCAAACCTTCCCGCAAGAATCCGACTAAGATCCATGTGTTAGAGTGATAAGGCCGCCACGTCCTATAGGTGCAGAGTTGACTCGGGCCTTCCCTGATCCCGATGAAGCAGTTATTGAGGTTGGGTGGTGGCAGTTGAACATCGTTGCCACCATAAATGGAAAGCCCAGGGAAGAACTGTCAGTTAGCTAGCTTTTCTGCAGGTCCATTCTGAAACGTGATTGCATCTGACCAAGGTTCACATCCGACCATATATTGCATGCACAGTCTGTCAGGAAACATGCAGATGTAATGCCTTCAATGCAACCAACCAAGCATGCTTCTGGGTTTTTGGTTCTGAGTAGATAGGGGTCTTCCTCATATTTTGTTAGGGTCGATGGTAGATAAAATCTCTCGCATTGTAAAGTTTTAATGAAGCCTCTGGTTTTCTGGTTGTGTATTACCATTTGAGACTTCTTGTTTAATGAAAACCAACTTTCTTTTCATTTCTCTTCTTCTGATACTGAAGACTCAGGCATGGATGGTCCAGTCGAGTTACTGTGACTATATTGTAATGTAGTTTTGATTGCAATATTGTTATGGTGGTTTAGTTTCCTGAAGTTTTTTTTTTGGATTCAAGAGGATCTTGTATATGTCTCTTTTCATCTATAGCCTATTGGAAGACTGGATGTCCATAGAAAACTTCTTATTTCTCCTCAAAGTTCTCCCCCCTACTCACCCTTGCTACAACTTACTGACTGGAGTTAGATTGACACCTCACTTGTGTGTGCATTTCGGCCCAGTTTCCTGATTTAAAGCGATATAATCTTGAGATTGCATCCATTAGACCATCCTTAAACTATTCACCATGAAATAAAACTGATGGGTATTGGGCTTACCTCTGCTGCAATCCATCGGTGACTTCTGGTGCTAACACCATGTATTTTTAATTTCACTTCATTCATCATTTATCACATAAGCAAGTAGGTAGGGTTCTAACATTGTAAGTTGTTGAGTAATTTTGTTTAACCTATTAGATTAGTTTTCAGGTGCATGGGGGGACTATCATTTTAATGAAGATTCCATAACCCAATAAAAGAAGGCACTTGGTATAAAGTTCTTTGCAGACCACAAGGATATGTTGTCTTCACTGGAACCGATGTTAGTACCAGATTTGACCCTAACATAAATGTGCAAGATGATTGATATTATAAGGCCGAGATTGGGAAAAATAGAGGATAAAGGTGAGTTTACAGAGATCCTGGACCAAAATAGCTAACAAAGTTTCAATCACTCTAGATAAATCAATAGAAAAATTATGCCCTAAGGGCCCAAGGCTAAGTTTCAAGTGTGTGGGCACTTATCGAGATATAAATGAGGGTTAATTGTGCTCTTAAAATACTTAATACCTTTTCCAACAAAGGTTATATCATGGGAATAAGGCCTAGGAATCGAGCACTAGTGAAGGTGGGGGCGATCATCCAATGACTGCAAGTGAGCCAGATCTACGGTGGGATATCAATGTTTCATCATGAAAGTGAACGAGAGACAACACACATAACAATAATGGTTTTTAGAGCCACGTGTATAAAGTTGAATGGTATCACCTAACAAGAGCATAGAGGGGTAAAAAAATCCACTTGGGTTGTGATAGTGGTATTTCAGTTTTGTCTAACTGTCTATTCTCCCACTAAGCGCTCACATGTCTGACCACTTAGTGCCACATGGATTCAAATAAATAATACACTTAATACGCTGGGGAATATCGATTACAAATGGCATGCCAATAGGGTACTCATATGAGTCATCTTGGGACCGCTACCTATATAGAGAGGGCCCACTAGGGCTCCGATCAACATATCAAAATCAACTACATGTAGACTGACCTGATAGCCACATAAGTGATGACATGGACTAGTATGAAGTTTCCACATGTCTGTGGGACTGCAATGATGTCAACATGATGTCACTCAAAATGTTTGTGCCTCCTTCCAAAATTTTAAAAGAACTATGCCACTGGGAATATGTCGCGTGCTCATTAAAGGCACGAGATAAAATATTTTATATAGGTGAGGGATGCAATGATGGTGCTCCAAATTAGTGAGGGATAAGATGACATACAATAAGAAATTTAGCCTTGCATATGGGTCTTTTCACCAATCATCATACCATTACCTTAAACTGATAGATGACAATAATCATTTCTCATACACACACACCCATACAAGTCATAGGTCTCATAATATCACATTGGGTGCAACGAATCATTTGTCTCCATCAACTATCTCCACAATCACGTGTCGAGCTCTGATAAAAGAAAGGAAAGGGATCAAAATAAACCATTCTACAAGTAATTTATCTTATGAAAGTAAGTTACTCGAATGTCAAGTTTCATAGAGGATGACCCACCTGCTCAGTCTATCCCCTTAGGAAACAACTATCATCCATCATGGCTACAAGCATTTGGAGAGTATGTTATGCACTTCATGAAGAAGGGAATGTCCTATTTTGGTATCATTAGCTCATATATGAGATCTGAAGGAAATCAAGTAATCTACCCTAAGGTGTAATTTCCAATCCGATCAATGCACTAGAAAATCTTGAGGTAGAGGATTCCAAGGATTGATCAATTGTGATATGTTTCGTTAGGTTGTGTCAACCAAGAAGAAATGACTAGCCTTCTCTCCTACCATCCAAGGTTGAGAGTGCTTGGTGAAATGTCAAGAATTAATTGAGATAATTAGGAAGATCCATACAGAATCTCAATTGGACAATGAGAACACTCCTCCAAAAACTTAGTAGGTCAACTTTGGAAGTAAAATTTGTTTTTACTAGGAAAAATCATCTGGAAAACCAAAAGTGGTATCAAGAAACTAACAAAGTTGTATCCAGTTTCAATAAGAAGTACTGGATTAAATGATTTGTTTTCTCACAAACAAAGAGGTCTGTAGAGAAATATTAAGAGCTCATTCAAATGGTCAACACTTTGGAGAATTTCATAGTTTCTAACAACCAAATTTGTTGAACTCAATCCTCAGGCACAAACACTTAATAAAATAAGTAGGTTCATGATGTTCATCTGTTGCATTATGTTTCAATCTGTAAATTCTATTTTTTTGTATGTGTTCTTGTAAAATCCACCCCTCATTTGGATTCTTGTGTTATATCCCCGTTAATAAAATCTCAAGTAGCAGGTTATGCAACATATTCAATGTAACTATGTGGTGTATGGCTATGGCATAGAAGTGATTTCCTCTAAACAAATAACCACTATATTGTAATTTATTCATATGTTTGAATGATATGCAGAGGGTACATCCATGTATTTAAATATTTGAAGATGTTTATTGTTTGAAGCATGTTTTAATGATCTATTATATGTGTTATAACTGATGAATTCTTAATTGCTAGACACGTTATTCCAATCCCATAAGCTATGAGATTCATTATTTGTAGTGCCTCATATGTTTATATTGTTTTTCTTCCAATTCTCCATTTCACCCATCCTAAAATGTAAAATGTCTAAAGCACTCGTGGAAAAATTCCTCTTGGATATGGCAATTTTTATTATATGAGATGAGAATCTTTAAAGAGAGAGATAGAAAACTCACCCAATTTTGCATAATTTTCTTTGATGCAATCATGGATTTATGATTCACCCTGTGTCTTAGCCCCTAGGGTGTCTCAAAATTATTCCATTGACAACCTAGAACATCAAGAGGGATAACAATCAAGATCATTGAGCAGTCTTAAACAAAAAAATAAAATTGTATTCACTTGATATTCAGTGTCTGTCTCGCTACCCAAGTCATGCAATGCTTCTTTGCGCATTGCGCACTTAAACTCCTCAATGTGTTGTTCCTCAATATCCCTTTGATAAACATGTCATATATATTATTTTATGTGTGCTTCTTCCATCGACCTCTTTGTTGCGTGTTGCATCTCCTCGTGCATACGAGCTTCCTCCAATGATATTTCTTTCATGCTCTACAACTCTTCCTGGGAGTGAGCCTCTTCAAGTGAACTTTGTGTTTCCCATTGTACCTCCTCGTGGATCTTTTCCTCCTCAAGTGACCTTTGTGTCACTCGTTGCACTTCTTCACAGATTTGGGCCTCCTCAAGTTATCTTTGTGTCACACGTTGTTTATGTTTCCATGTCTCTCTCTATGTCGCGTAGAAAATACTTTTGTTGGGAAGCATAAAACTTAGGAGGGGGTTGAGATGCCTTTTTGAGATTCCCTTATGGATTTTGACTTGAGCTCTCATCCTGCTCGAAGTCCTTTATTGTCTTCTCTTTGCCTCAGGTTATGACCTGGACATAAACTTCCTCATCCTTCTTCTTATTTTCATGTGGCTCTGCATGCACCATGTTGCAGTGCATATTATTTTATTCCCACTTATTTTGTAATTCATGATAGCACCCTATGACATGCTCGAGACTATATCAATATGCACAAATCATGTGCATTTTGGTGAAAAAACTTGATACATGACCGATCTCTTCATAATTGAAATAAGTGGGGGATCTGCCTCTCCCTCCTCGATATCCTCGTCCACGACCATGCCCATATCTACCTCTAGGACCTCCTTGGTATCCTCCTCTCTTATCACCACCACTATTTCCACCCTTATATTCTTAATTTACCTAGAATGCATCATGAGTATTGTATTGCATCAGCTAGAGTGATTTGAAGTTATTGACATAATGTCTCATGAACTTACATAACTCACAGAAAGGAGTATGTTGTTTCTTTTGATACTTCTCCAAATTTGGGAAGTAGTGTGGTACATGACCACACTATATAGAGATATCACACCACTCCACCTGAGGCTCAATTGGATATGGAATTAGAACTCCTATTGCCACATGGTTTCCAAGTACAGGGAACTTGTCCTTGTGATGCCCCTCAGATCGACATGTGGTACACCATATGTTCTCTCGCATGAATTTTGTGTTCACTGTGTCCTACAATTTCATTGCTATATTAGATTATTTCCACTTCACCTAGGCCAATCATGTCGATGTCTTTTCCCCTCTTGGCATAGCCTCTAAACACATGGAAATTTTCATGGCCTCTGCTTGAGTTGTCACCATCTACCGGGTGAGCAGGACTTGAATATGGGGGAGTAACCTTGCAATAAAACATTCTCTATGTTGTACATCTTGAATTTGGAGTGTCAACCTATCCAAAAAACAATTTAACAGATGGTCATAGTCCCACATGGTTTCTCCTTGTTTATGCTTAATCTATTTCATCTCAGTGATACATTGAGCTTTGAATTAGGATTTTGAAATTACTTAAGTATATATCACTTGATATTTGTTAGAGACCTCACTTGTATCACCAATAAAGTGGCCTTGTAATTCATGTACCGCGTCAAGGATGTATCCCTAAACATGGTTTCCAACTATAAAATCTTTGTTGTTTCATCTGTGATCCTCTTCATAGACCATAGTTATTCATATGTGAACCAATTTTTCTTTGCATCATATTTACCCATTCCATGGAACATGGATAGCCATAGGGTGTTATCCTGATTCTCCATCTTCAATATTGAACTAAATCCTCTAATATGACTGTTGTGTGTGGGGGTTCTTAATACCAATACTCTTTTTGGTGAAGTATCATTGACTTCTCCTTCTTCTTTACTCATCTCTTCTCTTATATTTCCTTCTACTCTTTCTCCTATTCCAATTACCTCACTCTATGTTGTTATTTCTTCTTTATTACAAACATGCAAGTGTGTGGTTCAAGGGGGGGTAAGTCCATCTTCTTCTGACATTTTGTGTGAGGTGACCTAGATAGATTCCTACCTACAACCTCACAAGAGAATCTACAATCGCTAATTTTGTCTACCCCACCACTAGGGGATCCTCCATATTCCTTCCTTTCTCTTGCACCTCTACTATGTGCCTCATCTTCCTCTAATTTTATGACACTCCACAATAGCCACGGAGCTCGAAATTCATCTCTTGGGACTCTAATACCACTACTAATCCTACTACTACTACTACTACTAGTAGTATCCGCACTGGACACCCTACTCTTAGCGTCGCGCCTCTTTGCATGCCTATATTCACCTGTGCTCCTCCCTAACAAAACACACTATTTCTCACTTCCTCATTTTGTGGTCTCCTTTCTCTTTATCCTAGGCCTGAATCCTCACCATGTGTCGCTAGCTAATTTACTTCCACTTCTTTGTTTCACTTTCCTTATTAACTCAACTCTTCTTGCATATCTCTCGACTCTTTATCTCTTCTGCCCCTCTAGGTACATCCCATTCCTCACCTCATATCAATAAATTATGGATCCTCTTCAATGGATCCATCTCCTCTCTCACTTTCCCCCCATCTTCTCACCCCCACAACACTAGGGGACTCTACTCATCCATCCTATCAGGATCCATGCGCATCAACCCTTTCTCCATGAACAACATCTTTATCTAGAGTGGGATTTCTTCCAACATTATTTTTCTCAAAACTTACATGGAATTTATTTTAGCCTCGCTGAAAGAATCAGTGCACTCCACAAAAAAATTCGATAATATATCCCTCCTTTACTTAAACAAACCAGAAATTAATGGATTGAGCCCACTTATTGTCCAATGTCTTCTAACTATCAAGTGTGTCTTGATCCTAAACCACTAGTTCTAGAGGCCACAAAGTAGAATTGGTAGTAGTTTTCCTTTTTATCCATTCATACAATAGACATGGAAATTTAGCAAAGAACATCTCATGCATATCAGTGTAGATATACTTATATTTATATATGTTCACATCGACTCTCATACCTTGAGTTTCCCAAAGGGAAAAATCATGTTCCTACGTAGTTAGCCAATCTTGAATTTCCTCTTGAGATGGATACCACCTCATTCTCTACCTTTATCATTCAATGCAATACTTTCAAGTCCCAACAACAAAACCATTTTTTGGGTTGTTTCATGCTTACATGCATCCTTCTTAATGCTAGGGGGTTTAGACCTAGAGTTTGTCCAAATTTTACCAACAAAACCCCAAAGCATCAACATATCAATATTCAACCAAGGTTGAAGAAGGTATCACCCAAGATGAAATGAGGATCATAGAGACCATATGGTCTTGTGTCAAGGTTGAAAGGTTAAATACACAAATATCCATCTGGATTGACGTTCATAAATTCCATAATTGACAAGTTACTATCTTTAATATGCAAAAACAATAAGCACACATATCCAAATACCACATAAATAACACATCGTAGATCAAAATCGCTGCAACTTTATTATTCTTCCCATTCCGTCAAACACGATCATATATTAAGCAAAGCATACTTGACAACAATAAAGTCTCATGTCCTCCTTATATAATTCTCCAAATTTACAATACATTGTTCCATGCACATCCTTTTAGACCTTAGACATATGATAGACTCAGAATTAAAATCATAAATATTAAAATGTTACAATATTATAGAGACTTAGAGAGAGTTCTTCAATAATATACAATAACAATCACCTAGTGAATCAACTCAATAACAACAATAACCTCTTATTTGTCACCCTTTCTTCCTTTTATATCCTTCTCAGCTCTAGATCTCTGTCTCTATCAATTCTACTCCACTTGCTCTACTACCTAACAATCTCACATTATTCTACCATCTGTTTGCATTCCATGTATCCTTTATGGACTTGGGGAAATCTTAACTACCTCACCAAATGATCTTTTGTATACTCCACATTCCCTCATGTTGTTGGAAGTAATCATTCAGGGATATTTCTTAATTATTCCTTTCTTGATTCTGACATGCGTCTTCTTGAGTTTTGGTGTGCATCCTCAAAATTATATCGACGCACAATTGGTAGACCTTGGACTTGGAGAACAATATCAAAACTCAATCCGGTGCATGCTTCTTTCCATTCCTCGTACATTGCCTTGGGTTCGTACAAAAACATAATGGATGTTCACAACTTCATTTTTCCGCGCTCGTGAGATTAACCCTAAACTTTGGGTGACAACAAGTATGGAGTATGTGGTTTGGAGTAATTTGATGAGTATTAAATATAATCACATTGTATTGTATTGTATATGAACTTCATAAAACTAAAACTTCAAGATTGAGTTACTTTGGGAAGACTTCAAATTTCCCCTAATATGTATTTACTCTAAATTCTTAGGAAATAGACTATCTATTTGATGCTATTATCCATGATACACACTTAGAAATTTTTGAATTCCATTTGTAAAATTAATAACTTTCTTTGTCTACTTGAAAAAAATGTGAAACTACTTTCATGCTATTGAACAACCATTATTCTATAACAAATGTCTGATTCGCAAATAAAGAAACCTAGACTTTGTTTCTTCCAATTGACAAGTTTAATTCTCATCCTTCCCCATCTAATGGACATGAGTAAATCCTTCCAGTGTGTTTCCTTATTCTTCTGCCCTTGGTTATCATTGGAATGCTCTATGTTCAAAAACTTTTGTTGTAGCCTTTTATTCATCCAATTTAAATGTATAGAACTATCTTAAACCATAATATATGTTCTAGAAAAAGAGAGTTAGGTTTTAATATATTATGTTGCTACCCATCACCAAGAAGTGAAGAGAGTATAGTGTATGTGGTTGAAGGATTAATTGATAAATGTTCATTTTAATGGAAAAACACCCATAAGAAGTTCAAGTATTTTTAAAACAATATTTATATTTTGGCATATGAGAAAAAATCATAATCATAATAATAAAATAAATAAATAAACTTATTATATGGAAAAGGTTTTTGACTGAAGAAGTGTTTCAAACATACCATTTCCACATTGAGCATAAATGGAAAAACATTACTTTCACTTGAGGCACTTTACAGTTGCAAACCTATGTAGAGAATGATAGGTTTTGTTGGTTGTTAAAGAGTAAAAAAATTGATAACATATCTTCCCTAAGGATAGTCTTCCAAATTGATAGATAAACTTGCAGTATTTATGCCACATGCATAAACACATTCTTTGAGGAATTCTATTGAAAAACGTATCCCCCTTTGATCTCTCTCGATTTCAATAGTTGATCATTGTTCCCACTATTCTTATGAGATATAACACTAGAATAAGTTTTTATAGGTTTGGTTTCTATTTAGTTAGTAAGTAAGGATTGATAATAAGGATACGATATATTTTAATCTTATTTGCTTCCCTTGATGAAATACACACAATGCTACCTTTACTCCTTGTTTCAATTTTCATGGTTATTATGTATATTGTTATCTAGCGCAAATGATGTAATGTACCTAGGGAGGATAATATTGGGTACCTATGGAGGTACCCAATGGGATAATGAATTTAATGTGGCTATAATAATATAATAGGCCCACTTGGTAGTTGGAGGGTAATAAATAGGATAACTAAGTTGTTAGAGGAAATAATATAATATTAAAGAATAATTGACATGGTCCCCTAGGATACACATGAGAAAGTATAAATATACATGAATACCATTGTATTGATATATTTTGGATGTATTGTTTTTTACAAAGCATGGTTTGTAGAGTGATTCCTTCCATAAGGAGTATTTGATGTTGTTACCCTACCTTAAGGGTTCTTCTCCATATTCTTGTGTCATTTACGGTGAGAATGCATTTGATATTTCTAAAATTTAATGGTATATTTCTCAATGTAAGGGTTTATCTTATATTATATTTATCATGGTCTATTATAAGTGGTATCAGATCTCTTTCTTGGGCCAAAAAAGAAAAAACAAATCCTATTTTGTAGGTTTTCAAAAGGAAAAAGACAATTGATACACTTAGATAAATTATTTTAGATTTATGAGAAGAGTTTGAAGAAACAAGTTTTATATATCATTTCCTCTCATTAAATTACCCATTTACAACAAATATCATCCAAATTGAAGTTTGGGAAGTGAAGATATCACTGATTTAAAATAATATATTTTAGGGGTTTTCCATCATGGGCAGATGGAATATATAGCAGATATCTTTTGATAGGTTTTTGAGATTTCCACCAAACCAACACCATTGGAAAGATGATTTTCGGGGATTTTATTTGAAACTTTATATATTATTCTTTTGAACAATATTAAGTGCACTAAAAGCCTTGAAAATTTTCTCTCTCAAACCCTAATTGAAGTGAACAATGAAATGTGGTGGAACATGCCATTGAAGGAATGAATGTTTGGGAACAAATATATTTGGGATCTATATAAGGGATACAAAGATATTGCAAAGATACTTAATAAATTTGAGGAGACCCATATTATTGGTACCACATATCCTTTCATTAATGAAGAGTATAATCAAGAAATATATGTCTGCTGTGATTTAGAGGATTCTTGTGATGGATGGTGCATGGATAGTTGTCATTTATGAAATGAGAACTACTTACACATTCTATTTGATGACTCTACTCTATCATTTGTAGACAACACATCATTGAGGGAAGTCAATAGCAGTTTATGACTATTAGTTTTAGACTTTCCTATTCTCCAGTAGTAGTGCGCCTTCTAGATTCCCATTCGATGTAAGGTACTACATAGAAATATTCAAATAAAGAGAAAAAATATTATCTATATATATTGTAGAGAGAAACACAATAACAAACAAAAGGATAATATGAGCCAAAAAAAATACCTTTATCAATATGGAATCATTGTTCACTGGACAAGATCTAATAGAGTAGATCCTAGATTACAAATGATTCCACAAGACATATTTTACAATGCTTATACCTATATATATTAATTTTATCCCGTAAGAAAATTTATATAGAGAATAAAGTTTTTAGTAGGAAGAACCTTCTAGCAAGCCTTCTTACAATAGTTGTGTTCACACTACTACATAGGCCTTATTTAATAATAATGGACTTAATTACATCAAAATGCATAGTATTCTATATACTTTAGGTTTTAGGGAGGTTATGACCTTAACATTCCCTCCCCCTTAAATAATATCCGTGTCCTCAAGGCTTGAGATGTCAAAATTTCTACAGAATAGTGATTGGCTCCCATGTGGCATCCTAGAGTTGTGTATCCTTCCACTGTATTAAAAATTCCTAAAGTGTGCACTGATAGAGATGTTGCTCGAGTTGGTCAAGGATGGATTGTGGTGACAACCAAATGTAACCTTCTTCATCCAATTTAGGAAAGCTTGTTTGAACCTAACACTTGAATTGAATCACTTTATTTAACCATGAGTCATGAAAAACTGGATGGATCTCAGAGTGGCTTGGAAGTGCTAACTTGTAAGCCACTATCCCAATTCGATTGATGAACCCATAAGGGCCATAAAACTTTGGAGAAAGCCTTTGGTGGGGTATTCTTTTAGGGGAGATTTATTATATGGTTCTAGACGAAGAAGTGCTTGATCCCCTTTAGAAAAATGGAATTTGGGGTGATGTTGATCATCTTGTTGCTTCACTTGATTCTAATCCATGAATTTTTTTTCTTTAAGAGTGCATAGAATATCAACATGAAATTTAAGGGTTTTTTCAACCTCCTGAACCATGGAAATAACTAGTAGGTAAGATAATATTGATGGGGTATTTTTACCATAGACTTCCTTAAAGAGAGGCATGTGAGTGGAACCATAATAAGTTGTATTGTACCACCATTTAGTATGGGGTAATAAATGAATCCATTGAGACAATCATTCGAGTGTGAATCACTTCAAATAGGCTTCCAAGAACTTGTTGACAACTTATGTTGGATCATTAGTGTGGGGATGAAGGTGGTGATAAGATACAACTGGGTGCCCTAGAGCCTGAATAATTCTTACCAGAAGTTACTAGTGAAATTCAAATCATGGTATGAAATAATAGATTGTGGAATACCATGTAATTTGAAGAGATTTTCCATGAAAAAATAGGCCACTATGGAACCTTTAAAGGGGTGTTGGAGGGAACAAAAAATGAGCATATTTGAAAATTCTATCAACCACAACCATGATGACTAATTTATTTCCATATTTAGGTAATCCAAAGATGAATTTCATAGATATATATATAGATATTTCTTGTAGTTTTCTTTGTTTCTCCCTTGTTGTATTGGAAAATATCACATTCAGCCACACAAGTGTGTATATCCTTCTTCATTCCTTCCAATAAAAATGAATGTTTGATTCTTGAATATGTTTTATGAAATCTAGAATGTCCTACTCTTGGTGAGGCATCAAGCTCAAAGATCACAATGGATTTAAAAGTGGATTATTTGATCAAACACATGCAGCCTTTATAGTATATCTCCTCACTTTTCCAAGTGTATCTAAGATATGCATTTGAATCGTGTTGTAGTTGTTGGATCAGGTTAGAATTTTTGGAATCATAGATCTATTCATGGTGAACTACATTCAACCAATCGGATACAATGAGGGAGAGTGAAAACATGGACCCTTCCTCTTCATATTTACTAGAAAGATCATCAACTACCACATTCTCTTTTATCTTCTTATAAATGATCTCATAGTCATAGTCAAACATTTTGGTCACCCACTTTTGTTTCTCAAGAGATTAAATCCACAACTCCAAAAAATATTTGAAGCTATAATGGTCAATTTTGATTTGGAAAAGTTGCACAGACAAGTAAGGATGTCATATGTTCACTACATGTCAAAATACCAACATTTATTTTTCATATGTTGATTTTCCAAAGTGTCTATCAGAAATTTGTTTACTAGTAAAATCCAATGGTCTTCCCTCTTGCATGATAACTACACCAATGCCTTTCCTTGAGGTGTGACACTCGAAAACAAATGTCTTAGTGAAGTCAAGTAGATCTTGTACTAGAGTGGTACACATAGAATATTTCAAAGCTTGGAAGGATTGATTGACAACCCCATTCCAACTGAAATAACTTTTATTATGTAAGGCAATGAGCATGGTTGCAATTTTCCCATAGTTCTAGTCAAACTTTCTATAGTATCCAGTTAAACCAAAGAAGTGTTGTAAGATTTTAAAATTATTAGGATGGGACCAATCCTTCATAGATTTCATTTTCTTGGGATCCACTCAAACACCATACTTACTAACAATAAGGCATAAATAATTCACTTATGATGCCCCAAATGAACATTTGGACCTTTTGAGAAAGAATTGATGATGAAAAAGTAGTTGTGAGACCTAATCCACATGGGTATGATGGGATTTCCAAATTTTACTATAAATGAGGATGTCATAAAAAAAAAAAAAAATGATGTAAAAAGAGTTGAAAGATGTGATTCGTGGTAATTTGGAAGGTTGTTTCTGCATTACAGAGGCCAGAGGGCATGATCAAGAAATCATTGTGGCCTTTTTGAGTACAAAAGGAAGTCTTGGGAATATCATCCTCCTTCATACGAATTTGGTGATAGAAAAAACAAAGATCAAGATTGGTAAAAAATTGAGCACTGGTAACTTTGTCCAAAATATCATCAATGACTAGAATGAGAAATTTATCCTTGATCGTGATTTTTTTGAGGGTATGAAAATCAAGACACATGTTCCAAGTGCTTTATTCTTTTTAGTACCATGACAGTGAGAGATAATTAAGGGTTTGTACTATAGGGTGGATAACACCCTTGGATAACAATTTTGAACATTTTTTTCAATCTCATTTTTTTGAGTGAATGGGTGGTGATAAAGGAGAATATTGGGTGAGAGAATACTAGGTATTGGTGGAATGGAATAATCATGGACACCATGGAAAGGTGGGAGGCCTTAGGGGTTTTCAAGAAGTGAGTGATGCTTGGATAAGATAAATTTAATTTCAAGAAGAATGTCTTGGAAAGAATTATCAAAGGATTGAATAGCATGGAACTAGGAAATAACACTAGAGTGGCCCTTTTTGAGGAGTTTTTCCATACTGTGTAAATTGACAATCTCAGGAAAAACTTTGTGATGCCTTGAAAAGTGTAGAAATTCATAGCCCATCGGAATCTCACGTGTAATTCCTTTAAATCCATGGTGATGGGGTTTATAGTGTGTAACCACTGAGTACCTAGAACAATGTCACAACACCCCAATTTAATGGAAAACATGTGGGATTTCAAAGAATAATCACCAATTTGAAGGCATACATTTTCACAGTGAACCCCACATGTCATAGAACCTCCATTAGCAATAATGATAAGAAAGTTGGTGAATGTATGGATATAGAAATGGATCTCTTAAGAAAATCTATCGTGAATAAAGTTATGGGTGCTACAACTGTCGATGAGAATAACGAACTTATAATGCTTGATATAGCCAATTAATTTAAGAGTTTTGGAAGTTGAAATACTTATTAGAGTGTGCAGAGAGATTAAGGGTTTCACATCGAGTTGATCCGAGTGAGGATTATTATCATTTGGATCGGGAAATGATTATGGAGGTGAAGCATCACCATCATCTTCATAAATGTCCTCAAAAATGGCCATAAAATGTTTTTGCTCCTTACATTTGTGCCACAAAAAAGTATTTTTCATCACAATTGTAGCAAAGGCCTTTAAGTTTTCATTTGGATATTACTTCCCTTATTAATTTTTGGATATTGAGAGGTGGATATATAGGGAAGAGAAGGATTGGTGGAGCCAGGATGTGGAATAAATGATGTTTTTTTATTTGAGTAGTGACCACCTATTCTGATTCCTTGCCTTTATGAGTGGCTTCAAGACACGTCTTAGGGTAATACAATAAAACATGAGCATGGATGTCTTCCTTGAGATCACTAATAAGAATTTGTGGAAGAAGGTATATGATATTCATTTGGTCTGAAAAGTTAGTTATTGAAAATAAGTGATGTATTCTTTCACTGTACTTGATTGTTTAATCTTGTTCAAACAACCCAGATGATGAGTGTTTGTGTCAAAACATTCATAAAGATCAGAAACAAGTTGAATTCAATCAATATAACCTTTATGGGAATTATTATTCCATTTCCATCACTCTGGATCTAAATAGAGGACATCGACATTATGTTTCAGTAATTCATTGGTGATTCCATGCAATAAGAAATAGTGTTCCATTTGAGTGACCAAGCTAGTGGGGTAAGATCCATCAAATTTATTCACATCCACTTTAAGAAGGAATAGGTCACAAAAATGTAGTTAGAATGAATCTACATGGAATGGGATGATTCAAATCCCTCATGGTGTAAACTTTGTTCCAGAGAGTTTGGGCCCTTAAATTTATCAATAATTGTTGATAGGGTTGACATTTAGGTAGGGTGGTTGTTGAGGCTAGCTAGCTTGGAATTAATGGTAGAAAGTTGGGAATTAATTGTAGTAAATGTTTTATTGGTATGAACTTGAGATTCTTTGAATTGGGTCTACAAGTTGGCATAGGATTCTTCCAAGGAAAAAATGTAGTTTCCATATTCTTGTTTTTAGGTTGACATCTAGGGAGGGTTCACAAGTAAGAGGGATTGGTGAGAAGCATAAAGGGGTGCGTGGTTCCATATAAAAATGGATTACTGGAGAGTTGTATGAATTCGATCAATGATATGTTATCGATTGAGGGAGATAGACAAGAAGTGATAGGGTGGGTGGTGTTGAGATTTGGGTACCTTAGAAAGTGGTCCCCTTGTGTTTGTGAATCTCTAAACACAAAGGGACATACTATTACCCTCATTACTTTACTTTATGATTCTAATTTCACTTTGACTTAGGATATTTAAGTCAAAAGTGAAATATGTCACTTAAGTCATTAAAGTGAAATTTAATTCACTTTGTGGGTGAGTTAAACGACATAAATCAAAATAAGGAATGTGGGTTTCCCAAGTTATATTTTTGGAATAGACCTCACCCATTGATTAGACTTGGCTAGATTGGATCTAGGCCATTCATATTTTAGGGTTTTTCCAAATTGAGGCTAAAGGAGGTAATAAGGAAAATATGAGATTCATTCTTGACTTGAGAGGAGAGGAGAAGGAGGAGAGATCTTGGGCGCATATCTTGAGGAGGAGAAGGCACATGAGGTTATGGTTTGAGGATTATACTTAGCTTGGGTTCTAGATTGCATGGAGAGTCTACCATGGAAGCTTGTACAACATCTTGTGTAGGGGTGTATTCTTGAAGAGGAGTGGCACACTTAGAGAGAGAGGCACATCAAGCTAGAGGAGAGTGCACCTTGAGGAGGAGAATCATTCACCATAGTGAGGCACACTCTAGAGGAGTAGAGGGTGCAAGGGTGAAGGAGGGTGCACTATTGTGGAGTTTTTCTAGAAGAGGGGGCACACCATCACTTGGAGGGAGGCACTCTTGAGAGGAGGGAGCTTCTACAAAGGCAAAGTAAAGGAAATGAAAGGTTAAAGGCACAAGAAAAGGCAAGGTCAAAGAAAAGGAAAAGGGAAGAGGATCAAAGGCTATCAAAGGAAGAAGGGTGCACCAAGGCAAAGGGAGTCTTTCTTCAAAAGGATAGAAGGGAGATCTTCAAGGGACTCCAAGGCTTTCGAGAAAGGATGCTATTGTAACAGGTTAACTTTTTTATGTTTTTCGTGTTGTACATTTTTCTTTGAGGCCTTCTATATACATCTACTCCAAAATGGTTTTCCCAATGGGGGCTTTTTCCAGGGTCATGTGTACCAAAAACATATGTGTTAATTTCATGCATGCTTAGAATTGTAAATTAGCATTTAGTTGCAAATATCTAGAGGTATTGTTATTTGTTTTTAGTATATTTCATGAGATAACATTGGGATAATAAAACACTTGAAATACAACCTCAAAAGGACACTTAACCATCAAAACAGTGATAATAAAGTACTTGATTGTTTATTCTCCTAAAACAACAACAAAAGACAGTCACGAAGTTTAAACTTAGAGCCAAAAATATGGTCAAAGACAGACTTGTTTTGGCAGCCTCATAGGACCTTGTTTCTCTTCATGGTATCAGAGCCCTTGGTGGTAAAGACTTGCTGATTTTTAGTGCATTCAATGGACAATTTTGAGACAACTTAGTGGGCATATTTTGGACAACGTGTTGACAGAGTTTGTGGACAGCCTGTGAGAATATTTGTTGACAGTTGCAGAACTAGTTTTTGACACTTGTATACAACCTCTTATCACACCTGCGTGGACATGACTGAGGTTGTATTTTAACACCTCTTTTCACGCCTATTTTCTAGGAGTGAGGTTGTGGTGTTACTGCCTCTTTTCACACCTGTGTTGACAAGAGTGGGGTAGTACCCTTGTGTTGTTTTAGCATTAGTGTGAGATTTATTGGACAACCATGTCAGTGTCCCAGATGTGGGGAGAAGATAGGCTAGATGGAGCTAGAAACTGGTCCCCTTTGAAGACCATGATCACTTTCCCCTTAGAGGATATTGAACTATGGGATATAGTTCAGGCTCCCATTGTTGTTCCTCTTGTCACTTCTCCCACATTGGTGGAAAATTTCCTGAAGAAGAAAAACAAGGTGAAAAGGACTATGTGTGATAGGGTGAGAGACCATGTCATTCCACATTTGACTGGTAAATACTATGCATTTGAGATATGGGATTATTTATGCAATATTTACCAGAGTTATAACCAGAAACGAAAGATGGTTCTGTAGGACAAGATAAATAGAATTAAGATGCTCGATTCCGATTTGGTTACACAATTCCTTGGCATATTCACTGAGATCAGAGATGAGCTTGTAGCCGTCGAAGAGATAGTGGACCCAAGATTTATGGTGAGGAAAACCTTAAACAAATTTTTCAAACCACGGGGTCCATTTTTTTGAGGCATTGTTGCCCGAGATTTTATGCCTACTTGGGAGACACTTTGGGATGATTTCGTTCAGGAGGAGATGAGACTCACCTCAGAGTCCTCAGGACAACAGTGGATTACGTTGGGTGATGAGGACCTTTCTCTCTGGATTAATGGAAAGAATAAGACCGGAAGAGGTGCTAGACAGGGTCCCAAGGGATGGGCTAAACCACAACAGAGTGGTGGTGGGAAGGAGAGAGACATGAGCACAATGATATTATTTTCATGCGGAGAGATGGGTCACTATGTAGGACAATGTCCCAATAATAATAAGAAGAAGCAACAGGATGACACTGCAACGACAATAGAGGAGATTAAGTTCATTTTTTAGTATGAGAGAGCATGCTTTCATCAATTCCTTGTTAGTTGTTACACCATCTATCATTAGGTGGGGAAACAGAGTTGAGGAGGACCTATTGACTCATAGTAGTGATTTAGAGGGAGATCAGACTCATTTTTCATGGACACCATCATCAGGGGTGACTGGTCCACTTGTGATAGCTTCAGTTTCAGATTTGTTGAGATAGAGGGTTAGTGTAGGGGTTTGAGAGCATCAGAGATCGATGAGGAGGAGAAGTAGGGCACCATAGAGGCTTGAGCCTCACTTGGATACGAAGATGTGAATATCAACTTCTCAATCCACTTCAGGTGGAAGTCACTTGGTGAGGGGCCAAGTTGAGGATCGTGATGAGATGATGAGATCCAGATACTCTTGGTGAGATACCAAGAGGGGGAGACTCTTGGTGATATGCCAATAGAGTGACTCTTGGTGAGATTCCAAGAGTAGTGACCATTGGTGAGATGCCAAGAGGTAGAAATCCTTGGTGGGATACAAAGGTTGAGATCTTTGGTTTGATACCAAGATCTAGGTGATCTTGGATAGGTGGAGATGCAATTCCATATATATATCATGCATGTTGAATAGATCTGTGACATAGACCATTTTTGATGATCAGGGTACATCCATACTCACCGAGTATTTTCCAGTAGGAAACCATGTCCGTCGGGGATGGGATTGGTGGTGAAGGGCACTTTCCTTAGTAAGAGGGAGTGTTGATATTTGGGTACCTTGGAAAGTGGTCCCCTTGTGTTTGTGAGTCTCCAAACACAAAGGGGGAGACTATTACCCTCATTAATTTAATTTTTTATTCTAATTCCACGTTGGCTTAGTAGATTTAATTCAAAAGTGAAATATGTCACTTAAGTCATTAAAGTGACATTTAATTCACTTTGTGTGTGAGTTAAAAGACATAAAGAAAACTAAGGAAAGTGGGTTT
>ML793602.1:417970-493546 GCA_009831015.1 Picea engelmannii
AATGGATTGAGCCCACTTATTGTCCAATGTCTTCTAACTATCAAGTGTGTCTTGATCCTAAACCACTAGTTCTAGAGGCCACAAAGTAGAATTGGTAGTAGTTTTCCTTTTTATCCATTCATACAATAGACATGGAAATTTAGCAAAGAACATCTCATGCATATCAGTGTAGATATACTTATATTTATATATGTTCACATCGACTCTCATACCTTGAGTTTCCCAAAGGGAAAAATCATGTTCCTACGTAGTTAGCCAATCTTGAATTTCCTCTTGAGATGGATACCACCTCATTCTCTACCTTTATCATTCAATGCAATACTTTCAAGTCCCAACAACAAAACCATTTTTTGGGTTGTTTCATGCTTACATGCATCCTTCTTAATGCTAGGGGGTTTAGACCTAGAGTTTGTCCAAATTTTACCAACAAAACCCCAAAGCATCAACATATCAATATTCAACCAAGGTTGAAGAAGGTATCACCCAAGATGAAATGAGGATCATAGAGACCATATGGTCTTGTGTCAAGGTTGAAAGGTTAAATACACAAATATCCATCTGGATTGACGTTCATAAATTCCATAATTGACAAGTTACTATCTTTAATATGCAAAAACAATAAGCACACATATCCAAATACCACATAAATAACACATCGTAGATCAAAATCGCTGCAACTTTATTATTCTTCCCATTCCGTCAAACACGATCATATATTAAGCAAAGCATACTTGACAACAATAAAGTCTCATGTCCTCCTTATATAATTCTCCAAATTTACAATACATTGTTCCATGCACATCCTTTTAGACCTTAGACATATGATAGACTCAGAATTAAAATCATAAATATTAAAATGTTACAATATTATAGAGACTTAGAGAGAGTTCTTCAATAATATACAATAACAATCACCTAGTGAATCAACTCAATAACAACAATAACCTCTTATTTGTCACCCTTTCTTCCTTTTATATCCTTCTCAGCTCTAGATCTCTGTCTCTATCAATTCTACTCCACTTGCTCTACTACCTAACAATCTCACATTATTCTACCATCTGTTTGCATTCCATGTATCCTTTATGGACTTGGGGAAATCTTAACTACCTCACCAAATGATCTTTTGTATACTCCACATTCCCTCATGTTGTTGGAAGTAATCATTCAGGGATATTTCTTAATTATTCCTTTCTTGATTCTGACATGCGTCTTCTTGAGTTTTGGTGTGCATCCTCAAAATTATATCGACGCACAATTGGTAGACCTTGGACTTGGAGAACAATATCAAAACTCAATCCGGTGCATGCTTCTTTCCATTCCTCGTACATTGCCTTGGGTTCGTACAAAAACATAATGGATGTTCACAACTTCATTTTTCCGCGCTCGTGAGATTAACCCTAAACTTTGGGTGACAACAAGTATGGAGTATGTGGTTTGGAGTAATTTGATGAGTATTAAATATAATCACATTGTATTGTATTGTATATGAACTTCATAAAACTAAAACTTCAAGATTGAGTTACTTTGGGAAGACTTCAAATTTCCCCTAATATGTATTTACTCTAAATTCTTAGGAAATAGACTATCTATTTGATGCTATTATCCATGATACACACTTAGAAATTTTTGAATTCCATTTGTAAAATTAATAACTTTCTTTGTCTACTTGAAAAAAATGTGAAACTACTTTCATGCTATTGAACAACCATTATTCTATAACAAATGTCTGATTCGCAAATAAAGAAACCTAGACTTTGTTTCTTCCAATTGACAAGTTTAATTCTCATCCTTCCCCATCTAATGGACATGAGTAAATCCTTCCAGTGTGTTTCCTTATTCTTCTGCCCTTGGTTATCATTGGAATGCTCTATGTTCAAAAACTTTTGTTGTAGCCTTTTATTCATCCAATTTAAATGTATAGAACTATCTTAAACCATAATATATGTTCTAGAAAAAGAGAGTTAGGTTTTAATATATTATGTTGCTACCCATCACCAAGAAGTGAAGAGAGTATAGTGTATGTGGTTGAAGGATTAATTGATAAATGTTCATTTTAATGGAAAAACACCCATAAGAAGTTCAAGTATTTTTAAAACAATATTTATATTTTGGCATATGAGAAAAAATCATAATCATAATAATAAAATAAATAAATAAACTTATTATATGGAAAAGGTTTTTGACTGAAGAAGTGTTTCAAACATACCATTTCCACATTGAGCATAAATGGAAAAACATTACTTTCACTTGAGGCACTTTACAGTTGCAAACCTATGTAGAGAATGATAGGTTTTGTTGGTTGTTAAAGAGTAAAAAAATTGATAACATATCTTCCCTAAGGATAGTCTTCCAAATTGATAGATAAACTTGCAGTATTTATGCCACATGCATAAACACATTCTTTGAGGAATTCTATTGAAAAACGTATCCCCCTTTGATCTCTCTCGATTTCAATAGTTGATCATTGTTCCCACTATTCTTATGAGATATAACACTAGAATAAGTTTTTATAGGTTTGGTTTCTATTTAGTTAGTAAGTAAGGATTGATAATAAGGATACGATATATTTTAATCTTATTTGCTTCCCTTGATGAAATACACACAATGCTACCTTTACTCCTTGTTTCAATTTTCATGGTTATTATGTATATTGTTATCTAGCGCAAATGATGTAATGTACCTAGGGAGGATAATATTGGGTACCTATGGAGGTACCCAATGGGATAATGAATTTAATGTGGCTATAATAATATAATAGGCCCACTTGGTAGTTGGAGGGTAATAAATAGGATAACTAAGTTGTTAGAGGAAATAATATAATATTAAAGAATAATTGACATGGTCCCCTAGGATACACATGAGAAAGTATAAATATACATGAATACCATTGTATTGATATATTTTGGATGTATTGTTTTTTACAAAGCATGGTTTGTAGAGTGATTCCTTCCATAAGGAGTATTTGATGTTGTTACCCTACCTTAAGGGTTCTTCTCCATATTCTTGTGTCATTTACGGTGAGAATGCATTTGATATTTCTAAAATTTAATGGTATATTTCTCAATGTAAGGGTTTATCTTATATTATATTTATCATGGTCTATTATAAGTGGTATCAGATCTCTTTCTTGGGCCAAAAAAGAAAAAACAAATCCTATTTTGTAGGTTTTCAAAAGGAAAAAGACAATTGATACACTTAGATAAATTATTTTAGATTTATGAGAAGAGTTTGAAGAAACAAGTTTTATATATCATTTCCTCTCATTAAATTACCCATTTACAACAAATATCATCCAAATTGAAGTTTGGGAAGTGAAGATATCACTGATTTAAAATAATATATTTTAGGGGTTTTCCATCATGGGCAGATGGAATATATAGCAGATATCTTTTGATAGGTTTTTGAGATTTCCACCAAACCAACACCATTGGAAAGATGATTTTCGGGGATTTTATTTGAAACTTTATATATTATTCTTTTGAACAATATTAAGTGCACTAAAAGCCTTGAAAATTTTCTCTCTCAAACCCTAATTGAAGTGAACAATGAAATGTGGTGGAACATGCCATTGAAGGAATGAATGTTTGGGAACAAATATATTTGGGATCTATATAAGGGATACAAAGATATTGCAAAGATACTTAATAAATTTGAGGAGACCCATATTATTGGTACCACATATCCTTTCATTAATGAAGAGTATAATCAAGAAATATATGTCTGCTGTGATTTAGAGGATTCTTGTGATGGATGGTGCATGGATAGTTGTCATTTATGAAATGAGAACTACTTACACATTCTATTTGATGACTCTACTCTATCATTTGTAGACAACACATCATTGAGGGAAGTCAATAGCAGTTTATGACTATTAGTTTTAGACTTTCCTATTCTCCAGTAGTAGTGCGCCTTCTAGATTCCCATTCGATGTAAGGTACTACATAGAAATATTCAAATAAAGAGAAAAAATATTATCTATATATATTGTAGAGAGAAACACAATAACAAACAAAAGGATAATATGAGCCAAAAAAAATACCTTTATCAATATGGAATCATTGTTCACTGGACAAGATCTAATAGAGTAGATCCTAGATTACAAATGATTCCACAAGACATATTTTACAATGCTTATACCTATATATATTAATTTTATCCCGTAAGAAAATTTATATAGAGAATAAAGTTTTTAGTAGGAAGAACCTTCTAGCAAGCCTTCTTACAATAGTTGTGTTCACACTACTACATAGGCCTTATTTAATAATAATGGACTTAATTACATCAAAATGCATAGTATTCTATATACTTTAGGTTTTAGGGAGGTTATGACCTTAACATTCCCTCCCCCTTAAATAATATCCGTGTCCTCAAGGCTTGAGATGTCAAAATTTCTACAGAATAGTGATTGGCTCCCATGTGGCATCCTAGAGTTGTGTATCCTTCCACTGTATTAAAAATTCCTAAAGTGTGCACTGATAGAGATGTTGCTCGAGTTGGTCAAGGATGGATTGTGGTGACAACCAAATGTAACCTTCTTCATCCAATTTAGGAAAGCTTGTTTGAACCTAACACTTGAATTGAATCACTTTATTTAACCATGAGTCATGAAAAACTGGATGGATCTCAGAGTGGCTTGGAAGTGCTAACTTGTAAGCCACTATCCCAATTCGATTGATGAACCCATAAGGGCCATAAAACTTTGGAGAAAGCCTTTGGTGGGGTATTCTTTTAGGGGAGATTTATTATATGGTTCTAGACGAAGAAGTGCTTGATCCCCTTTAGAAAAATGGAATTTGGGGTGATGTTGATCATCTTGTTGCTTCACTTGATTCTAATCCATGAATTTTTTTTCTTTAAGAGTGCATAGAATATCAACATGAAATTTAAGGGTTTTTTCAACCTCCTGAACCATGGAAATAACTAGTAGGTAAGATAATATTGATGGGGTATTTTTACCATAGACTTCCTTAAAGAGAGGCATGTGAGTGGAACCATAATAAGTTGTATTGTACCACCATTTAGTATGGGGTAATAAATGAATCCATTGAGACAATCATTCGAGTGTGAATCACTTCAAATAGGCTTCCAAGAACTTGTTGACAACTTATGTTGGATCATTAGTGTGGGGATGAAGGTGGTGATAAGATACAACTGGGTGCCCTAGAGCCTGAATAATTCTTACCAGAAGTTACTAGTGAAATTCAAATCATGGTATGAAATAATAGATTGTGGAATACCATGTAATTTGAAGAGATTTTCCATGAAAAAATAGGCCACTATGGAACCTTTAAAGGGGTGTTGGAGGGAACAAAAAATGAGCATATTTGAAAATTCTATCAACCACAACCATGATGACTAATTTATTTCCATATTTAGGTAATCCAAAGATGAATTTCATAGATATATATATAGATATTTCTTGTAGTTTTCTTTGTTTCTCCCTTGTTGTATTGGAAAATATCACATTCAGCCACACAAGTGTGTATATCCTTCTTCATTCCTTCCAATAAAAATGAATGTTTGATTCTTGAATATGTTTTATGAAATCTAGAATGTCCTACTCTTGGTGAGGCATCAAGCTCAAAGATCACAATGGATTTAAAAGTGGATTATTTGATCAAACACATGCAGCCTTTATAGTATATCTCCTCACTTTTCCAAGTGTATCTAAGATATGCATTTGAATCGTGTTGTAGTTGTTGGATCAGGTTAGAATTTTTGGAATCATAGATCTATTCATGGTGAACTACATTCAACCAATCGGATACAATGAGGGAGAGTGAAAACATGGACCCTTCCTCTTCATATTTACTAGAAAGATCATCAACTACCACATTCTCTTTTATCTTCTTATAAATGATCTCATAGTCATAGTCAAACATTTTGGTCACCCACTTTTGTTTCTCAAGAGATTAAATCCACAACTCCAAAAAATATTTGAAGCTATAATGGTCAATTTTGATTTGGAAAAGTTGCACAGACAAGTAAGGATGTCATATGTTCACTACATGTCAAAATACCAACATTTATTTTTCATATGTTGATTTTCCAAAGTGTCTATCAGAAATTTGTTTACTAGTAAAATCCAATGGTCTTCCCTCTTGCATGATAACTACACCAATGCCTTTCCTTGAGGTGTGACACTCGAAAACAAATGTCTTAGTGAAGTCAAGTAGATCTTGTACTAGAGTGGTACACATAGAATATTTCAAAGCTTGGAAGGATTGATTGACAACCCCATTCCAACTGAAATAACTTTTATTATGTAAGGCAATGAGCATGGTTGCAATTTTCCCATAGTTCTAGTCAAACTTTCTATAGTATCCAGTTAAACCAAAGAAGTGTTGTAAGATTTTAAAATTATTAGGATGGGACCAATCCTTCATAGATTTCATTTTCTTGGGATCCACTCAAACACCATACTTACTAACAATAAGGCATAAATAATTCACTTATGATGCCCCAAATGAACATTTGGACCTTTTGAGAAAGAATTGATGATGAAAAAGTAGTTGTGAGACCTAATCCACATGGGTATGATGGGATTTCCAAATTTTACTATAAATGAGGATGTCATAAAAAAAAAAAAAAATGATGTAAAAAGAGTTGAAAGATGTGATTCGTGGTAATTTGGAAGGTTGTTTCTGCATTACAGAGGCCAGAGGGCATGATCAAGAAATCATTGTGGCCTTTTTGAGTACAAAAGGAAGTCTTGGGAATATCATCCTCCTTCATACGAATTTGGTGATAGAAAAAACAAAGATCAAGATTGGTAAAAAATTGAGCACTGGTAACTTTGTCCAAAATATCATCAATGACTAGAATGAGAAATTTATCCTTGATCGTGATTTTTTTGAGGGTATGAAAATCAAGACACATGTTCCAAGTGCTTTATTCTTTTTAGTACCATGACAGTGAGAGATAATTAAGGGTTTGTACTATAGGGTGGATAACACCCTTGGATAACAATTTTGAACATTTTTTTCAATCTCATTTTTTTGAGTGAATGGGTGGTGATAAAGGAGAATATTGGGTGAGAGAATACTAGGTATTGGTGGAATGGAATAATCATGGACACCATGGAAAGGTGGGAGGCCTTAGGGGTTTTCAAGAAGTGAGTGATGCTTGGATAAGATAAATTTAATTTCAAGAAGAATGTCTTGGAAAGAATTATCAAAGGATTGAATAGCATGGAACTAGGAAATAACACTAGAGTGGCCCTTTTTGAGGAGTTTTTCCATACTGTGTAAATTGACAATCTCAGGAAAAACTTTGTGATGCCTTGAAAAGTGTAGAAATTCATAGCCCATCGGAATCTCACGTGTAATTCCTTTAAATCCATGGTGATGGGGTTTATAGTGTGTAACCACTGAGTACCTAGAACAATGTCACAACACCCCAATTTAATGGAAAACATGTGGGATTTCAAAGAATAATCACCAATTTGAAGGCATACATTTTCACAGTGAACCCCACATGTCATAGAACCTCCATTAGCAATAATGATAAGAAAGTTGGTGAATGTATGGATATAGAAATGGATCTCTTAAGAAAATCTATCGTGAATAAAGTTATGGGTGCTACAACTGTCGATGAGAATAACGAACTTATAATGCTTGATATAGCCAATTAATTTAAGAGTTTTGGAAGTTGAAATACTTATTAGAGTGTGCAGAGAGATTAAGGGTTTCACATCGAGTTGATCCGAGTGAGGATTATTATCATTTGGATCGGGAAATGATTATGGAGGTGAAGCATCACCATCATCTTCATAAATGTCCTCAAAAATGGCCATAAAATGTTTTTGCTCCTTACATTTGTGCCACAAAAAAGTATTTTTCATCACAATTGTAGCAAAGGCCTTTAAGTTTTCATTTGGATATTACTTCCCTTATTAATTTTTGGATATTGAGAGGTGGATATATAGGGAAGAGAAGGATTGGTGGAGCCAGGATGTGGAATAAATGATGTTTTTTTATTTGAGTAGTGACCACCTATTCTGATTCCTTGCCTTTATGAGTGGCTTCAAGACACGTCTTAGGGTAATACAATAAAACATGAGCATGGATGTCTTCCTTGAGATCACTAATAAGAATTTGTGGAAGAAGGTATATGATATTCATTTGGTCTGAAAAGTTAGTTATTGAAAATAAGTGATGTATTCTTTCACTGTACTTGATTGTTTAATCTTGTTCAAACAACCCAGATGATGAGTGTTTGTGTCAAAACATTCATAAAGATCAGAAACAAGTTGAATTCAATCAATATAACCTTTATGGGAATTATTATTCCATTTCCATCACTCTGGATCTAAATAGAGGACATCGACATTATGTTTCAGTAATTCATTGGTGATTCCATGCAATAAGAAATAGTGTTCCATTTGAGTGACCAAGCTAGTGGGGTAAGATCCATCAAATTTATTCACATCCACTTTAAGAAGGAATAGGTCACAAAAATGTAGTTAGAATGAATCTACATGGAATGGGATGATTCAAATCCCTCATGGTGTAAACTTTGTTCCAGAGAGTTTGGGCCCTTAAATTTATCAATAATTGTTGATAGGGTTGACATTTAGGTAGGGTGGTTGTTGAGGCTAGCTAGCTTGGAATTAATGGTAGAAAGTTGGGAATTAATTGTAGTAAATGTTTTATTGGTATGAACTTGAGATTCTTTGAATTGGGTCTACAAGTTGGCATAGGATTCTTCCAAGGAAAAAATGTAGTTTCCATATTCTTGTTTTTAGGTTGACATCTAGGGAGGGTTCACAAGTAAGAGGGATTGGTGAGAAGCATAAAGGGGTGCGTGGTTCCATATAAAAATGGATTACTGGAGAGTTGTATGAATTCGATCAATGATATGTTATCGATTGAGGGAGATAGACAAGAAGTGATAGGGTGGGTGGTGTTGAGATTTGGGTACCTTAGAAAGTGGTCCCCTTGTGTTTGTGAATCTCTAAACACAAAGGGACATACTATTACCCTCATTACTTTACTTTATGATTCTAATTTCACTTTGACTTAGGATATTTAAGTCAAAAGTGAAATATGTCACTTAAGTCATTAAAGTGAAATTTAATTCACTTTGTGGGTGAGTTAAACGACATAAATCAAAATAAGGAATGTGGGTTTCCCAAGTTATATTTTTGGAATAGACCTCACCCATTGATTAGACTTGGCTAGATTGGATCTAGGCCATTCATATTTTAGGGTTTTTCCAAATTGAGGCTAAAGGAGGTAATAAGGAAAATATGAGATTCATTCTTGACTTGAGAGGAGAGGAGAAGGAGGAGAGATCTTGGGCGCATATCTTGAGGAGGAGAAGGCACATGAGGTTATGGTTTGAGGATTATACTTAGCTTGGGTTCTAGATTGCATGGAGAGTCTACCATGGAAGCTTGTACAACATCTTGTGTAGGGGTGTATTCTTGAAGAGGAGTGGCACACTTAGAGAGAGAGGCACATCAAGCTAGAGGAGAGTGCACCTTGAGGAGGAGAATCATTCACCATAGTGAGGCACACTCTAGAGGAGTAGAGGGTGCAAGGGTGAAGGAGGGTGCACTATTGTGGAGTTTTTCTAGAAGAGGGGGCACACCATCACTTGGAGGGAGGCACTCTTGAGAGGAGGGAGCTTCTACAAAGGCAAAGTAAAGGAAATGAAAGGTTAAAGGCACAAGAAAAGGCAAGGTCAAAGAAAAGGAAAAGGGAAGAGGATCAAAGGCTATCAAAGGAAGAAGGGTGCACCAAGGCAAAGGGAGTCTTTCTTCAAAAGGATAGAAGGGAGATCTTCAAGGGACTCCAAGGCTTTCGAGAAAGGATGCTATTGTAACAGGTTAACTTTTTTATGTTTTTCGTGTTGTACATTTTTCTTTGAGGCCTTCTATATACATCTACTCCAAAATGGTTTTCCCAATGGGGGCTTTTTCCAGGGTCATGTGTACCAAAAACATATGTGTTAATTTCATGCATGCTTAGAATTGTAAATTAGCATTTAGTTGCAAATATCTAGAGGTATTGTTATTTGTTTTTAGTATATTTCATGAGATAACATTGGGATAATAAAACACTTGAAATACAACCTCAAAAGGACACTTAACCATCAAAACAGTGATAATAAAGTACTTGATTGTTTATTCTCCTAAAACAACAACAAAAGACAGTCACGAAGTTTAAACTTAGAGCCAAAAATATGGTCAAAGACAGACTTGTTTTGGCAGCCTCATAGGACCTTGTTTCTCTTCATGGTATCAGAGCCCTTGGTGGTAAAGACTTGCTGATTTTTAGTGCATTCAATGGACAATTTTGAGACAACTTAGTGGGCATATTTTGGACAACGTGTTGACAGAGTTTGTGGACAGCCTGTGAGAATATTTGTTGACAGTTGCAGAACTAGTTTTTGACACTTGTATACAACCTCTTATCACACCTGCGTGGACATGACTGAGGTTGTATTTTAACACCTCTTTTCACGCCTATTTTCTAGGAGTGAGGTTGTGGTGTTACTGCCTCTTTTCACACCTGTGTTGACAAGAGTGGGGTAGTACCCTTGTGTTGTTTTAGCATTAGTGTGAGATTTATTGGACAACCATGTCAGTGTCCCAGATGTGGGGAGAAGATAGGCTAGATGGAGCTAGAAACTGGTCCCCTTTGAAGACCATGATCACTTTCCCCTTAGAGGATATTGAACTATGGGATATAGTTCAGGCTCCCATTGTTGTTCCTCTTGTCACTTCTCCCACATTGGTGGAAAATTTCCTGAAGAAGAAAAACAAGGTGAAAAGGACTATGTGTGATAGGGTGAGAGACCATGTCATTCCACATTTGACTGGTAAATACTATGCATTTGAGATATGGGATTATTTATGCAATATTTACCAGAGTTATAACCAGAAACGAAAGATGGTTCTGTAGGACAAGATAAATAGAATTAAGATGCTCGATTCCGATTTGGTTACACAATTCCTTGGCATATTCACTGAGATCAGAGATGAGCTTGTAGCCGTCGAAGAGATAGTGGACCCAAGATTTATGGTGAGGAAAACCTTAAACAAATTTTTCAAACCACGGGGTCCATTTTTTTGAGGCATTGTTGCCCGAGATTTTATGCCTACTTGGGAGACACTTTGGGATGATTTCGTTCAGGAGGAGATGAGACTCACCTCAGAGTCCTCAGGACAACAGTGGATTACGTTGGGTGATGAGGACCTTTCTCTCTGGATTAATGGAAAGAATAAGACCGGAAGAGGTGCTAGACAGGGTCCCAAGGGATGGGCTAAACCACAACAGAGTGGTGGTGGGAAGGAGAGAGACATGAGCACAATGATATTATTTTCATGCGGAGAGATGGGTCACTATGTAGGACAATGTCCCAATAATAATAAGAAGAAGCAACAGGATGACACTGCAACGACAATAGAGGAGATTAAGTTCATTTTTTAGTATGAGAGAGCATGCTTTCATCAATTCCTTGTTAGTTGTTACACCATCTATCATTAGGTGGGGAAACAGAGTTGAGGAGGACCTATTGACTCATAGTAGTGATTTAGAGGGAGATCAGACTCATTTTTCATGGACACCATCATCAGGGGTGACTGGTCCACTTGTGATAGCTTCAGTTTCAGATTTGTTGAGATAGAGGGTTAGTGTAGGGGTTTGAGAGCATCAGAGATCGATGAGGAGGAGAAGTAGGGCACCATAGAGGCTTGAGCCTCACTTGGATACGAAGATGTGAATATCAACTTCTCAATCCACTTCAGGTGGAAGTCACTTGGTGAGGGGCCAAGTTGAGGATCGTGATGAGATGATGAGATCCAGATACTCTTGGTGAGATACCAAGAGGGGGAGACTCTTGGTGATATGCCAATAGAGTGACTCTTGGTGAGATTCCAAGAGTAGTGACCATTGGTGAGATGCCAAGAGGTAGAAATCCTTGGTGGGATACAAAGGTTGAGATCTTTGGTTTGATACCAAGATCTAGGTGATCTTGGATAGGTGGAGATGCAATTCCATATATATATCATGCATGTTGAATAGATCTGTGACATAGACCATTTTTGATGATCAGGGTACATCCATACTCACCGAGTATTTTCCAGTAGGAAACCATGTCCGTCGGGGATGGGATTGGTGGTGAAGGGCACTTTCCTTAGTAAGAGGGAGTGTTGATATTTGGGTACCTTGGAAAGTGGTCCCCTTGTGTTTGTGAGTCTCCAAACACAAAGGGGGAGACTATTACCCTCATTAATTTAATTTTTTATTCTAATTCCACGTTGGCTTAGTAGATTTAATTCAAAAGTGAAATATGTCACTTAAGTCATTAAAGTGACATTTAATTCACTTTGTGTGTGAGTTAAAAGACATAAAGAAAACTAAGGAAAGTGGGTTTTCTAAGTGATATTTTTGGATTAGATCTCACTCGTTGATTAGACTTGGATAGATTGGATCTAGGCCATTGATCTTTTAGGGTTTGGCCAAAGAGAGGCTAAAGGAGGCAATAGGGAAAATATGAGATTCATTCTTCACTTGAGAGGAGAGGAGAAGGAGGAGAGATCTTGGGAACATATCTTGAGGAGGAGAAGGCGCATGAAGGTAAGTTTTGAGGAGGAGCCTTAGCTTGGGTTCTAGCTTGCATGGAGAGTCTACCATGGAGGCTTGGACAAGATCTTGTGTAGGGGCACATTATTGAAGAGGATGGGCACACTAGCTTGTGGAGGGGCACACTTAGAGAGAGAGGCACATCAAGCTAGAGGAGAGGTGCACCTTGAGGAGGAGACTCATTCACCATAGTGAGGTGCACTCTATAGGAGTAGAGGGCACAAGGGTGAAGGAGGGCACACTATTGTGGAGTTTTTCTAGAGCAGGGGGCGCACTTGAGCATAGAGGCACACCATCACTTGGATGGAGGCACTCTTGAGAGGAGGGAGCTTCTACAAAGGCAAATCAAAGGTAAGGCAAGGTTAAAGCCACAAGTAAAGGAATGTTCAAAGTAAAGGAAAAGGGAAGAGGAATAAAGGATAACAAAGGAAGAAGGGCACACCAAGGAAAAGGGAGCCTTTCTTCAAAAGGATAGTAGGGAGATACTCAAGGGACTTTAAGGCTTCATAGAAGGGTTTCTATTGTAACAAGTTCACTTGTTTATGTTTTTTGTGTTGTACATTTTTCTTTGAGGCCTTCTATATACATCTACTCCAAACTGGTTTTACCCATGGGGGGGTTTTCCAGAATCATGTTGACCAAAAATATACATGTCAATTTCATGCATTCTTAGAATTGCAAATCATCTTTTAGAGTTGTAAATATATAGAGCTAGTGTTATTTGTTTTGAGTATATTGCATGTGCTAACATTGGGATAATAAAATACTTGCAAGAGCACCTCAAAAGGACACTTAACCATCAAAATTGTGAGAATAAAGTACTTGACTGCTTGATGTCCTAAAACAACAACAAAGGACAATCATGAAGTTTAAACTTAGAGCCAAAAATCTAGTCAAAGACATACCTATTTTGGCAGCCTCATAGGACCTTGTTTCTCTTTAGGTGGGTCCACACAAAAAAAGGTTTATGAAAGAGTGGTACCACCATAAATAGAACAAAGCAAGGAATATGTTGAGATAGGTCCCAAATAAGAATTCCATTGGGACCACTTTATAGTCTCTCTTTAACATATCATATAAGAATAAAAACATGTTATAGTTCGATCTCTATTATAGTCTTTGTTTAAAATAATAAGAATAGAAACATGTTATAGTTTGATCTCTTTAAATTTTACAGATTATGGCATGACAAGTAGAATTTGCATGATAAAAGATAATTGAGGAAAATCCATGCCTATCCATGGGCACTTTCATGCAATAAATTGAGTATAATAAAAAATGACTTGTGCAGGGAAAATATTTTCATTAGTAATGTGTCAAGAAATTTAGAATCAATTAATGGTGTCATCGAAAACTAATGTCATTGTGCTTAATAAAGCCCCCCCAAATTTGGACAAATGGAAACTATAATAAAAAATTATCCTTCTTCAATCCTTTGATACAGATAATGAAATTGGACAATCCAATAGAAATCATTTTTCTCTTCCTCATCTCGGTGCCAAGTACACAATTTGTTTTGCAGTTTTTTATGCATTTGCTTTAGTCTAAGTTTTCGAAGTTTTATGTACAAGACAATTGTTATAGTGATAGAAATAGGGCAACCAAGTTTTTATCTAATGGAAAGGAACAAACTTAAACATGGGTTATCTAAGAATGAATGTGAAAATTGCATTTGAACTTTTGTAGTCCAACTCGGCAATAAGCCTTCAAAGTTGTTAACAAATAACATACTTTATAAAAGTAATTTAAGTATTATAAAAACTAATTATTTTGTTTGTCCTATATACAATATTGGATAGAAGAAGAATATTTGTAGTCAAAAGATAACTAATTAACGATGAACAATGAATCAAATGTTATAGTTATAACCTTCAACAAAGACTAATAAAGAAAAGAAGATCAATAATGAAATGATTTCATTTATATTAAATAATTTCATAAGAAATTTAAATTAATAGTTAATCTCTAACATGTTGTGAATCATGAAATATGTAAACTACTCCCAACAACATAATTACAATAAATACTTTACAAATCTATGCAAAAATTAATTAAGTAATGTAGAAGTATTATATGATCATCACAAAGACATTATATGAAAATCACTAAAAACATACTTATTAATTAACCATTATAAGTCGTCTTAAATTAAGGATTGCTCATGAATAATTTCAACAATAAACCAGCATTAATAATGAAATGATTAATTATATACAAAACAAATTATTGTAAATAATGTAAGGAGAATAATTAATGGAGTGATTAATTATATATTAAATAGTTTAATGAGAAATTTAAGTGGAATTTAATTTGGTACATGCTCTCATCCATTAATGTGTGATTGGATAGTGGAGTCACACCTAATGACATAAATATGACACAAACTTTCACTTCTATTGTGAGTGGTCGTACCACATGGTTGTTGCCTCATTGCACATCATTTCATGAGCACCAAACATAAAATATGACACAAACTTGTACACATGATTGTGTGTGGTCGTACCACATGTTTGTTTTCTCATTGCTCGTGACCTTCATGTATGTAATATATTCATTTAACTTGCACCCTAACATAATTATGACACAAACCTAATATATTGATTTCACGAGCACCCTAACATAAATATGACACTACCCTGAACTTTGATTGTGGGTGGTCATACCACATGGTTGTTTCATCATTGCTCATGACCTTCGTGTACTTAATATATTCATTTCAATGGAACCCTAAATGTTTGTTGACGCTTAGATTTTTCTATGCCATTCATCCCCAACCTGACCCAACCAACGTGACCCTTCTTGTATGTCAACTGAGCTTTCTTCTTGATAAACGCCCATGGTACTACATCTAAGATGAGAAATTGGCGTTCACCATCCACTCCATAAAATTTCTACATGATTCATTATTTTCAAAGAATTCATTATCCCTCCTTGAAATTCTTCCTGAAACCATGAAGTGACAGATTTAATGGCCCATTTGCAAACTTTGTAAGGAAATAAACATCAACCTGCAACCCGGATTAACAATGCACTATGAAGTTTTGCACGGTGAATAATATTTTCATTTATGATGAATAAAGTAAAATGGATGGGGGCAACATTAAGTTGTCCAATATAAAATACAAATACAAATGGTTTGGACGGTCACAAAGTTAACCTATCTGCCAATATAAAAATACAAATACCAACAGTCTAATGATACGAGATCAAATTGTAGTCGACAACAATAAAAAGAAAGGTGATCTATAGGTTTCCTGATATGATATGATTGAATTGTAGCTAGAAAAAATAACAAGGTAAGTGATACTAATATGATATGATATTGAGTTTTAGATAATAATAATAGACAAGAAAGGTGATATGGAGGATAAGAGTTCACTGTACCGGAATTGTGGCACAAGCCCTTCGCCAATGACCACAAACCATTATGAAGAAAAGCCAAAACAAAATAAGCAGATGATATGTCCATAATGGTCCAAAAACGTTTGTACTGAAGACAATGCTACCTCTGGTTTTTTCCAATGCTATGATCACTCTCAGATTCCCATCTTCCCATACCTTACAAGACATGAAGAATATCCAAATGACCGACATTGTTTCTACAACCACACCAATGAAGTCACCAAGGAGTGCATCATGTGAGTACTATATATACACATACATACATATACATATATATGTAAGGTTCAATTGACACAATGTATAAAATTTGTCTACAGTACACGTTTAGCTGGATTTTGGTTAGTTTGGAAATTCCTACGTAGGTTATTATGTTTGTTTAAATGCATGTATAACTTTGGTTTTTGTTCCAATGGACCTAATTGTGGTTACAAGCATACACAGCTTCCTTCTTCATCTCCTCCCATGGATGAGGTCTTAGAGATCATTAAATGATAGAAATAATCTAGTAATAAATCCATATACGACCAAATTATTAGGAAGCCTAACTCCTTGACTTCAAACATACCACAAGGAAATTCAAGGTTTCCTACATTTGCATTCTCTAACTTAAATTGTTAATTTGGTTGGTCCAAGGTGAACTCTTATTAGTGCACATGTTTGATGTCCATATGTAATATTATCGATTTATATTTCCACTCTTTTTTTATACAAATGCAGGTATTTGTTTGTCAAGAGAAACAATCTTGAAAATTTGCAACGCTCTATTGGACGAGGAATGTGGGAAACTCAATCAAGAAATGAGAGAATTCTTAATGAATCTTTTCATCAATTTGATAACGTTATTCTTATATTCTCTATGAGTCAAGCCCATCATTTTCATGTAAGTACCTCATGAGTGATCTAGAGGTTTCTTTGCTAAATATCGAACACATTTAACAATTCTGCTATTGAAACTAACTTCATATTCATTCCAATGCCTAAATTCATTTGTATGGATGTGAAATAATGGATTCTAAAATAGGCAGTGTCGATAGCCAAGCCAGATTGAACAATGGACATGGTCGTTACATAAATTTATGCAAAATATTCCGCGTAAAATGGATAAAGGTTAGCATTATACAATTTATTATATTATTGTTTTTGAGATGATCTACTATGTGCACATTTCTTTTCAAAATTTTCAATCCATCATTTGATACACATCCCTATGTTGAATAATTTGTTAGAATATAACTCATACATGTAATAGGAAGCACATGACCCGTTACTTGTTAAGAAGGTAACTAGACAAGATGACTTAGGTGAGTAAGTTAGAGGATTCCACTCCAAGTCAATGGAGTAGTTGAGCACATGGCTCAAGGAAATAAGGATAGTGGATAAGATGAATGAGAGTCCTTGATCTCTGAGAAAATCGATGGTTGAGATTTTCTCAACATTGCATAAATACATGTGTTTTGTAATGTAATAAGAAATTAAGTAAGTGAAGTTATTGTGTATGATCTCCTCTATAGTTTTCATTATGGTATCAAAGCTTGATTGGGCGTGACTCCCTCACAGGAGAGCCCATAAATATGAGAGTCTAAGGATGTAGTCCTACATTTTCTTTGGAGTAGCAATAGGGTAAGGATAGTAGAGTGCTTGGTTATGTAGGAGATTAGATATGTTGTTTTCGAGTCCATCTTATGATGGAACTTGAATAGAGTTGTAGACAAAGAGAAAACCCCTAGTGAGAGAGACACGACTAGTGGAGTTCCACCATGAAGGTGTTGACGTCAGAGTTCCACTCATTCTCCTTCTTGTAAAGTTTGATCAGGGATTAAATGCTCAGTGAATAGCAGCATGGAGAGTCACGGAAGAAAGAGGAGGCGTGCATTTGGTGACTGGGAGTCACAAGCCATCGAGCTCCAAGATAGACCATGGGGGTGATGACTTGTGTATGTGGATTGTTGCGCAATTGGGGATGTAGCTAAGAATAAGTGCAAAGTTTCACAACAAATTCTATGAAGTCATCGCTTGTCGTTCAACTGTAGTTGCTTACAATGTTACATGGGATTTTGCAGTTGATGGCACATATCCCCGAATCATGAGATAATAGATTAGTCCATCGATTTGTTTGAAAAGCGCATTAGATCATAGTTATAAAGTGGGAGATGATGTGCATTTTAATGTCAACAAGGTCATCTCCTTTCATAATCCTGGTGATACATACCTTTATTTTTATTTTCCACTCTTTCCTCTAGATCACATGACTGAAAAGAAGGAATCTCTTAGAGAAGTATTATATGGTGATCGCATGGTAGATGCCACGTGTTGGGTACCAAATGTTGGTGTTGAGGGAGAAGGCATTGATGCCTTTACTCTGTACTAGGAGAGATGGATCTCACCAACAACAATGTTAGGGAATATGCTTGCAAGTCTCTCTTGTGGCCGATCACGGAGCATTTTCCTCTCGTGAAACCCTAATATGACAATTCTTGTAGCTCTTGCAACTAGCTAGTCCAACGCTGGTACTGGCTTCACCTTCTCGAACGAAATCAAAAAGTTTGGAATCACAGTGTGAAGGGAACACAATCTCAATTGTTTGGAATACTCACATTCATGTTGAATGACACATTCGACCGAGCCGTGAAGGCCATTTGGATGGATCCATTTCCCTGCTCGTATGTTAGGAAAAAATAGATTTCAGTTTGTATGTTAGGAAAAAATAGATTTCAGTTTTTGTAGTGACTGGATGCTACAAACAAATGAACCCGAGAGGAGATGAAGATGGTAAGCATTGAATAACTCCTTCAACCAGAAAAGGCTCCTCTCTCGGGTGTGCCCTTGCCTATTCTAGCTCTCGTTGCGGGAAATTTTTATTTTTTTTCAACTAGAAAGCCCAATCCTTGCTTGGATGCAGAGAATTGGAATAAATTTAAGTTGGTTTAGCGCACACAATTGAGCCATAATGTGGCAAAAATTCACTTTGCACTCCCAACTCCAAAATTTGTGTTGGGGCTTCCAATTGAGAAGTATATCAATTGCTAGGGAAAGGATGCTGAAGGAGGGAGAATACTTGGTCATAAGAGGTCCAAAGGGGCATTTCAAGTGAGATCCACCAACCACCGAGATTCACCCATGTGGGAGAAACACTTGGAATCCATCCTCTTAGCATGCTCAAACTCTCAAGTCCATGTGTCACACTGTGTGGCGGAGGTGAAGGAGCAATTGAGTGGGTGATGAAAATGACATGGAAGACTGGTCACAGGATTGAGACTCAATGTTTCTTTTTGTTCTGGGGTTTTTCCCCTATGCGACCAGTAAGGAAACAATGATGGGATTGGTGAGACCGGGCTATCTGAACAATGAGGAGCATTCTAGTGTGGGTGAATGGTATTTTGCATACTGGGTGAATTGTCTTTAACATATTTCTTAGTTGAATTGTAATGAAATCTAAGTGACGATTTCATTAATTACGAGGAAGTGAATGGGATTATATTTTGATTTCTACAAAGGGGTGATGGTAACCTTTGTAAATCATTTGTTGTACCTAAGATAATGATGCATATGTGTTGCAAGGGATGCATGATCGGTTGTACCCAACACCCCAGATGTTTTTTTGGTCCAAGATGTAAATCTTTTCCATAGGCAAGCTTATTTAACCATGTGTTTAGTAAGCCCTATTGAGTCAGGCCTACAAAGATTTGTGTGGTAGAACATCTCACCATGTAGCATGTATCCCTATTATGCATAGAGTGGATGTAGCATCAAGTTGAGGAATAAACCACTAGGTAGGTATGAGGGTGGTAGATGTACTCATATCTAAACTTGATGGTGAATCAAAGAATTTGAGTATTTGATTAAGGGAGGAATGTGAGAATATTGGGACCAGGTTAATCGATTTTGTACAGGTACAAAAGGAAGAAGAAGAAAGTTCAAGGATGAAGCTCATAGTGAATAAATCCCAAGAGAATGTGTTCATTAGTGTCCCCATCATGGAGGTTCATGTTCAGTTGAAACCATCTATGTGCAAGTTTCATGGTCAGCCGAAACTAGTTATGTGCAACACTCGTGGTCAACCAAAACCATTTATATGTGAAGTTCATGGTCAGTAGAAACCATTTGTGTGAAGACTTTTTTAAATTTTAGTTGTGTGTTTTGTTAAGAAGTCATTTAATGGGTCATCGAAAACATTGTGAAAGTCTTTGGTCATGTTGATCATGTGTATCCCTACATGGCCACAATTACGTTTGTTTATTGTAGAAGGAAGTCTCCCATAGTCATTTGTTATATTGTCATCATTACATGGTGCGTTGGAATGCCACCATGTTGGATTGATATAGAGATAAAACTTGTATCCAAACTATTGTCCTAAAGAACCAACAAGCACCATGGTTGGGTACCTAGGTGTCTCAGTAGATGGAAGTAATTCCATAGGGTTGTTAATGGTTCAATCCATGTACCAATGTTTTTCCTAAAGGTATGGTTGGTTCCCATTTGGTAACAAATATGAAAATTCAAATGTGTGATATGCAAGATCATAGTTCTAGGGAGTAGCATAATGTTCACAACAAAAAGAATGTAATGGTCCTAGTCAATTGTTGTAGTGAAGTGCATGATCGATGGTGCTTGAAACCTCAGAGTATTGTTCTAAGTTTTACTTCCTAATCATAGGAAAAGGTGTTGTCCCCTAGTTGTTGTAAGCCCTATTGTTCAGGCATACATAGTGCATAGTAGCACATGCAACGATCCCTTTCATGAAGACAGAGGTTGGCATCAAGTTGTGAAATTAACCACTCAGGTTGGTGCGAGAGTGACAAATGTGACATGTAGCCTAAACTTGATGAAGATCGAAGAAGCGGTAGTCTTCAATACAAGGTGATAATATGTATGGACCAATGACAGAAGGAAGCACAAATATTTGGACCAATGAACATTGAAGAAGAAAAACAATGTGTATTCGCTAACGAGGAGTGTTAGAATATAACTCATACATGTAATCGGAAGCACATGACCCGTGACCTGTTAAGAAGGTAACTAGACAAGATGACTTAGGTGAGTAAGTTAGAGGATTCCACTCCAAGTCAAAAAAGTAATTGAGCACATGGCTCAAGAAGATAAGGATAATGAATAAGATCAATGAGAATTCTTAATCTCTTAGCAAGATCAATAATTGAGCTTTGCTCAACATTGTATAAATACATATATTGTGTAATGTAATAAGAAATTAAGTAAATGAAGTTATTGTGTATGCTCTAATATAATTTTCAATAAAATTTAGAAGATAACCCAATCATTCCTTGATATACTGAATATAAACACATTCTTACCCTTTTTAATATAATTTAAAAAACAAGATATTATAATAAAAATATTTCTCAGAAAGTTCTATTATAAATTCCAATCCAAAATTCATACCACATTTGGGAGTCAAATAAAAGTTTAACCAAATTCAAGGAGTCCCCATTTTTTTAACCCGTGTAAAAGGTATGAAGCCAAGGTCGATGCATTATCTCGAGTAAGTGTCCATTAACCTTCCTTTGAGAAGTGTTGATTATTGATGATTCATATTTTTTAAAATCGTCTACAAAACTGTTTCTGGTAAGGAATTTAAGTGCTATACAATAACTGAATTATAAGTTATGTAATGAATGTTGGTTACAATGTATAGGGACATTGTGTTACGACGGTTTGATAAGAAAATTTTAATATTTAATTATGTAGTGATCTTAAATTAAATTATATTATTATTATTATTATTATAATTAGGTATTGATTTTAAATTTTATTATTATTATTATGATTATGATTATGAATAAGATGTTTGTTGTTTTATGATGTTTCAACATTTAATTATTTATGGATAGTCTTTATAAAGTTTTTTAAACAAAGATAATTTTTTAAAACGTTATAAACAATGTTAATAGTAGATCTACAAAAAAACATAGTGAAAAACAAATCAGTATTATATATGCAAGAAAACACAAATTTATTTTGTGAATTGAAATATTTTATAATCAATGCTACTACACTTTCTATACTTCCTATCTTCAATAATTTTTTCTACCTACATTCTTCATACAATGATGATTACTAGCCTTCTATTTAGAACAAGCTCTATTGAAACATATCTTACCCACTACAACCACTTACATTAAATTTATGGTAACTAGCTAAAATGTATTTAAGAGGTTCAATAGTTGTCCCTAACTAAAATTCAAAAGAGGTTGCAAGGAATTTATCTCAAATTGTTGTTCATGGTTTGGTGAGTGTAGGCCATTTGTAGCATACTTATCATCAAGCTTATCTTCAACACTCCCCTTTAAGCTTGACTTCCCTAAAATGATAATAACCCCATGAGGTATGTATGTAAATAAACTTTAAGATTGCAATATTGAAGTGATAGTTGAGGTATCATTCAAGTGTTTGTTGAGTTCGGTGCGAAGTCCCAAATATTTTCTTAGTTGCTCAAAATTCTCCTTCAAAAATGCTTTTGCGATTATGTCTACAAGTTGCTCCTCTGACTTGAAAAATTACAAATTTATTTCTCTTGTCTCAACCAATTCTCTTATGAAATGGTATGTTATGGCTATGTGTTTGTTGCATCTAAGAAATATTGGATCCTTTTATAGAGTTATAGAGGATTGATACAACTATAGAGGATGGAGGTGTCACTTGGGTGAAACCTTGTGCTCCATGTTGAATGCCAATTCTTTGAGGTATCATTGTGGTAATACCTTGTGTGACATCTGATAACTTCATAGGAGGTATTTCTTCCCCATCATCATGTGTTGTTCCTTGCTGATCATTTCATGCTTCATATTCAAGAAAGATCACATCTTTATTGATTATTAAATCCTTTGTTTTAGGATTGTATAGTTTGTGTTCCTTTGACTACTCACTATATCCAATAAAAAAATGTTTTTCTACTTTATCATCTCATTTATGTCTTCTTTCCTTGGGTATATGTGTGAATTACACAAAAATTAAAAATCTCAAGTGATTAACTCTGGGATTTTTCTTACTCCATACCTCATGTGGAATCATGTTATGAACACTTTTGATGGGACATATATTCAACAAATAAATTTCATTTTATATTGCTTCACTCTGGAATTCATTTGAAAATACTTTATCCTTTAGCATGATCCTAGCCATTTCTTGAATGGTTCTATTTTTCCTTTCTGTCACACCATTCTGTTGTGGTGTACATACCTTGTTGTACAATTATTCTTGATTATATGTTATTTGCAAAAGTTTAGGAAATCATTTGATATATATTCTCCTCCTATGTCAGTCCTTAGGACCTTTATCCATCGTCCACTATGTTTTTCAACTTGGGCCTTGAAATTGCATGAAGATATTAAAGGACTCAGATTTACTTTAAAAAATAGACCCATGTTTTTCTACTAAAATCATCTATGAATGTTATAAAATATTGACTTTTTCCAAGAGAGGGGGTTTGCATAGGACCACACAGATTTGAATGAATCAACTCAAGTGGAGCTATTTCTCTCTAGAATTTACCAGAGGGAAAAGAATTTATATGTTTTTTTCCCAAAATGGTCCCAATCTTCTCACATTCTGAGATTACTCCATCTCACATCCCCCCTTTAATTGAATACTTAAATTCTTTGATTCACCATCAAGTTTAGATATGAGTACACCTACCACCCTCATACCTATATAGTGGTTCATTCCACAACTTGATGCTACATCCATTCTATGCATAAGATGGATACACACTACATGATTACATGTGCTACCACACTAATTTATGTAGGCCTGACTCAACAAGACTTACTAAACACATGGGAAAATAACCTTTCCTATGGAAAATGTTTACATCTTGGACCAAAATACCTTTTGGGGTGTCAGGTACAATCAATCATGCATCCCCTGCAACAAATATGCATCATTATCTCATGTACAAAAAATACTTTATAGGGATTACCATCACCCATTTGTAGCAATCAAAATATAAGCCCATTCACTTCCTCTTAATTAATAAAACCATCATTTAGCTTTCATTACACTTCAACTAAGAAATATGCAAAATACAATCCACCCAATATGCAAAAGACCATTCACCCATCACTCTTTTTGAAATTCAAGGGTCGCGTCGTCAATGTTCTCACCCCACACTAGAATATTCATCATTGTTTAGATAACTCAGTCTCACCAATACCAACATCATTTCCTTGTTGGCCGCATAGGGACCAAACCCCGAAACATAAAGAAGCATTGAGCCTCGATCTCGTGACCAATCTTCCATGTTGTTTTCAACACCCACTCAACTGCTCCTTCAAGTCCACCACACAACATGACATATGGACTTGAGAGATCGATAACACCAAGAGTATAGCTTCCAATTGTTTCTACCACATGGGGGATTCCCGGTGGTTGGTGGATCTCACTTGAAATGCCCCTTTGGACCACTTACGACCAAGTATTCTCCATCCTTCAACATTATTTCCCTGGTAGTTGATATACTTCTCAATTGGAAGCCCCAAAATAGATGTCAAAGTTGGGAGTGAAAAGCGAATTTTGGCCACATTATGGCTCAATTGTGTGCATTGAACCAACTTAAATTTCTTCCAATTCTTTGGATCCAAGCAAGGATATGGATTTCTATTTGAAACAAAATAAAAATTTCCCATAGCGAGATCCATAATAGACAAGGCCACACCCGAAAGAGGATCCTTGTCTTCCTGAAGGAGTTATTCAATGCTTACCATCTTCAACTCCTCTCGGGTTCAACGTTTTGTAGCATCCAGTCACTACAACAACTAAAATCTAATTTTTCCTAACATATGAGCCTGGAAATAGATCCATCCATGTGGCCTTCACAGCTCGGTCGGATGCTTCATTATGCCTAGAAGCAAGTAATCCAACCAAAAGAGAGACTGTTTTCCCTATGCACTGAGTTTGAACTTTTTTTATTTTATTTGAGAAGGTGAAGGCAGAACCAATGTTGGACTAGCCAGCTGCAAGAGCTACCAGAACTGTCATATTGGGGATGCACGGGAGGAAAGTGCTCTATTATCCTCCACAAGAGAGACTTTAAAGCATATTCCTTAACATTGTTGTTAGCAAGATCCATCTTGCCTACAAAATATCAAAGGCATCAATTCCTTCTCCCTCAACACAAAAATTTGGCACCCAACATGTGCCATCTACCATGCGATCACCATCTAATACTTCTCTGGGAGCCTCATTCTTTTCAATCACATGATCTAGAGGAAAGAGTGGAAAATCAAAATAATGGTATGTCTCACCAGGATTTGAAAGGGGCCAACCTTGTTGACATACAAATGCACCTCATCACCCACTTTATAAATATTATCTAATGTGATCTTCAAACAAATCGATGGCCACATGTATTATCTCATGATTCAGGGATGCATGCCATCAACTCCAAAATCCCATGTAACATTGTAAGCAATCGCAATCAAATGAAAAGAGACAACTTCATAGGATTTGTTGTGACGCTTTGCACTTATTCTTAGCTACATCCCCAATCGCACAACAATCCACATCCACAAGTTGTTTACCCATTTTGGCTCGAAGATTGATGGTCTGTGACTCTCACTCACCAAATGCATGCCTACTCTTTCTTCTGCGACACTCCATGCCGTTATTTACCAGGCATTCAAGCTCTAACCAAACTTTACAGGAAGGAGAATGAGTGGCACTCTGAAGTCAACACCTTGATGGAGGAACTCCACTGGTCGTGTTTCTCTCAGTAGGGTTTTTCTCTCTGTCTACAACTCTATTCAAGTTTCATCACAAGATGGACTCGTAAATGACAAATCTACTCTCCTACATAACTAAGCACTCTACTATCCTTACCCTACTATTGACACTTGAATCCATCAGGACCGAAATGACAACCTCATGAAAATTCTAATCCTCCTATGTTTTTATAGAGGTGGTACTCCTCTGTCCGATATTTATAAAATGTGGGACCTTTAAAGAAGTCTGTCAAATGAAAGTAAAATAGATATAACAAAAAATGGGAAATGTTTGTTGTTTTTTTTTTCTTGTAAAAAGAGAATTCCTGTGAATGGACCAGGAGATTCACAGATTCATATATGTAAAGTAAATAAATAGAAATTCCTCACAGGGATAATAATATCTGATCACATAAAAATTAAAAGAAAATGATCTGCATGGACAAGAGAACTTTGACAGAGTGATGCATGGGTAGCTCAAAAAATATAATGATAAAACAACCTCAAATATTTTATATTCAAATAAACTGGGTTACAAAATACAGTCGAGATTATTCCCAAAATAACTCTCTTGGAATTTCTAAAAAATATATAGTTCAGTACATATTCTCTGAAATTTAAATGTGTTTGTCAAAATGACTAGGATTGGGGCTCCCGTGGACCATAAAGAAAATTTGTAATAATGAATCTTGTAGAAAGAATAAAGTGGGCGGTGGAAAACAACAGGACCTGGCAAGAAGAAAGAGAAAATTGTCATTCTTCGATTAAACCTTTATATTTAAAGAGGTGGAGTAAATGGATGAAGAGATTGACAAAGACAAAAGAATGTGATCAGTATGAAATTACTATGATGGTATCTCCTCTTTTTCATTTGCTCATTGATGTCATTTTATGTCTTTGCTCGACGGTTATGGGAACCGTCTCAACCGGCCTTTTCCCTTCATTGGTAAGCTTGTTGACAACCTTTTTGAACCACTCCTTGATGTTGCTCTTCATGAGCGCCACGTTTATTTCATGCCGGATTTTTATATTGAAGAGTTCACCTTACAAGTCCCTTATATCAATAGAGATGTTGCACAATGCTTCTTCAATATCTTGTTTTTTAATAGAATAATCAACTAGCCAATTTTCCACATCATCTTCACCATATTCAAAAATGCCATAGAATTTTTCAAATGACAACCCTTTAAAGATCTCAACTTGTTCATCAAATGCTTTCTTGGTTAAAAACAACGAGTTGAGTATCAATTTTGGGTCTTGGACTTCATTTTTGCTTCCAGCTAGATCTATGTCAGTTAGCTTCTTGAATAGTTCCTCTCTTCTAGTTATGGCCTGGCTACATGCTTGAACGATACCATTCAAGTTTTTTAATTTTTCTTTCCAACATGCGTTTAGTTGATTTATTCGATTCAGGGAAGGGAGATCCTCCTCTCTTCTTCTCAATTCCATCATACTAGTAACTTTAACACCAAATGGTTCAACTACATCGAGGTAGAAACCCTACTCATTTTTAAAATCTGCTTGCAGATATTCATGAAAAGCATGTGATCTTATTCCAAAAGAGACCATACTCTTTGACATCTCCCAAGCCTCTATTATTAATTCCATTCTTTTCTTTATATTCTTTTCCACATAGCCTCAGGATGATGTGAGAAGGCTTGTTGATCCTTTTAAATTTTCTGCAGGTGTGGTAGGACCGATCATTGATAAAACACCAACCAACATTGGAAGGGGAATTAGAGCTCCCTCCAATTATTTGATTCACTCCTTTAACATGGCATTCTTCACTTCAAGACCGTCAATAGAGTTGTCTAGAGTATCTCCAGTTGATCAGTGTATCTAGGAGATCTGGGAAGGCCGCATGTTCTGTAGTTTAATCTATGAATGAGATTTCCCCTTCTTATTCTTTACATCTCTTTTTTCAATAATCAAATTTTTAGATTCGTTGTCAAAACCAGTGCTCTAAAATGAAAAAGGCTCTTCTTTGTTGAAGTTTTTGGTCCCAATTATTTCCATCTTAGGGTTCTGGGGAGCAGTGTTCTCTAGCTGGTCGTCATTGGGGAAAACTTTCTCAATATCAATTTCTAGTTCCATATATTCTAGGGAGAGGTCGTGGATATCACTTTCTCCCCTCGGTCCCTCCTCTTCTTGCACAACGTTTTTTTGTTTCTTCCTCATGGGAATTTTATGAGAACTTTCAATTTTTCCAGAGGGAGGGTTATTATCTCCTCTTCCTCCTAAAGAACTATGTGTGAATTTCCTACTTGGGTAGGCCGTTGGAGCGCTTCTCTGAGATGTTGTACTCTTGGGCGTGACAATCGGGGATTGAACACTTTTCTCACCCGAACCTTTTCCTCTCTGCTTGTACGACTCATTGGCGTTGATTATTGTCTCTAGGTTGTCGGTGTCATGAGCAGGAGTGCCTGAGTTGTTATCTCCATCTTCATTCAGGATAGCTTTAATGAAATAATTGCTGAAACCGACAACCAATAGGTGTTCTACAAAAATACCATTAGGGTCGAACCGTTTTAATTTTTCAGCATATTTCAAATTGAGGCTATGGAAGTGGATGCAAATTCGTCAATATTGTTCATATTCCTGAATATGAAATCCTCGACTTTCCAAGGAAGAGGTATAAATTCATTTTTCTCTTTTCATAGAAAAAATGCAACCAGTAGGTGTACTGCCTTGCTATCTCAGCAAAAAACATTCTATCAAATATGTGACATGGTAGGAAGAAAGGATTTTCTTTGGATCCAAAAATCCTTATAACATTATAGTTCTCCATTTGTTCCAGTGTCCCCTTCCTATCCAGGAACTTGCTCGTCTGGTCAGACATCTGGGGAAAATCCTTTCCAAATATCAACCCTTTAAAAACTGAGACAAAATTATTAAAGATTTCATAAAAATGTTGGAATGCCTTGTGTCTCCATAATGTCTGATACCAGAAGGGTACAGGGTCAAATTCACAGTTTAGATTCTTACACAGAGATAATCTTTGGTATGAATAGCAATGCACTATCGTGAAATTTAAATAATATGACATAAATACTTTCTTCTCCCTTTTGAATTGCAATAAATGGGAAGATATTTCAATGGAAATCAACTTACCCCAATCGAATATGGCTTGTTCTTTCACCGTAAAATATAAAATATACAAAGTCATCCAAGAGATGTTGGTTGTAGTTTCTTGTCCTGTTATCCTCGTGAAAATCCATGCAATTTCCCGGAAAGGGTTTTTGAATGCACTAACCTATAATCTGATGATTTCCTTGGGGACGGTCGCTGGGTCCTCTAATAATTCCCGTAAGAGGTCCAATCCATTATCTTTCTTCTTTAATAAATCCCTGCAATCCTTGCCCTTGAAAATAAGTGTTAGCTTGGGAAGTCTCAACATCTTTCGAAATACTTGAGGCAATAGTGAGAATGGGGAATGGTCCCGCAACTGGATAATCCGCTGGTTTGAAATATATCTATTGGTGCACCAGGTGACCAACTCCTTACAGTCAAAAAAGTTTGGGACACAACCTGATCGTGCAATTCCAGACATCCAAATAACTTCCTTATGGGCATAAGAGGATGAGTAGTAGGAATAAGCTTTGGACCACTGAAAACTCTGGTCCTTGCACCCAAAAATATTCAACATATCTCCACAGAAATGTTGTCAAGATGTAGTCATAAGGTGATGAGAACGTTCCTTTTCTCCTGATAGTATTTAAAATGAACGTTGGGGGATGATAATATAATCTCCCGTAAATCTTGGTTTAATGCATTTTAATGGGAGATGTCCTCGAGCTTTTAGCTTATTAATGCCAATGTTTTTGAACTTGTATGGTGATTTGTTACTAATAAAAGAACAATTAATTTTCACTGGGAAGGGTGAGAAGGTGGCGGGGATGGACAAGAGAGAAAATTTCTTTGAATCTTTTATGAACTCGGGAGTCTGGGAACCCACACATCTGTGACAATAGGAGGTTTAAAATCGATTAAGTATGGAAAGGCGGGGCAGTCAGAAGGACTCATCGTAGGTAGAGTGAATATTGTGATTTCAACGAGTCTGGGGTCGAATTGTAGATCATGGAAGGTTTGGTTGCAAGATGTATATCATATAACATGGGGAATGAGAATTCAATACCGCTGACCTGACAACTCGCAGTCATAAAATTGGCTAAGTATGGAAAGGCACGGTGGTTGGTCAGACTCGTGATGTGAGGATATAGATGGAGATGCGGATCTGTGAGTCTGCCAACCTGGGAACCCATGATCATATAAATGTGACTAAGTATAGAACCAAAAAGGTATAATAGAGGGGAAGAAGAAAAGGGAAAAATGGGTATGTATAGAAGAGAGAAAAGAAAGGGAGAAAAGAACTTGGGAAAAATAGAAAAGGGGAGGGAAATTTTGGAAGCGCAAAATGACCTCAACAATAGGCTCCAACTATGGGATGATAAACCCATGTGGATTGTAAAGAATCCATAATATCTCGTGACCATGTTCTTCAGCCCATTGGGCTATGGAGTCATATTTAAGAATATACAAAAGAAAATAAAATTATGTACAATGCAAATGAAAGAAGTGATAGGAGAAAAAACCTTTCAAATGTTTCCCATTGACAGGCAACATTAACCTTTTTCCTTTCATGTCCTGGAGCATATATGAGTTAAATCCTAATATATTTTTGACGACATAGGGTCCGATCCACAGAGATTAGAACTTAGTATGCATGTATGGATTCTCCTTGGCTTTGTTCCAAAGAAATACCAATTCTCCTTTTTGAAAGTTCTTCATAGTGGTGTTTTGGTAAAAATATCTCTTGATGCTCTGCTGCCTCTGAGAAGTTTGATTCAGGGTTGTTCTTCGTTCCTCTTCTAATTTCAACAACTGATTGATCCTTTTCTAGATAGGTGAAGTGTTTTTTGTATCCTCGATGTTAGCAATGAATATTAATGCGTTAAGATCGAGGATAATCAACATTTTTTCCTCTTTCCCATAAAACAATAAATATGGAGACATCCTGATGCTATCCTTCGGGGTCATTCGGCTTGCCCATAATGCCTCTATCAACTTCATATGCCAATTCCTCTTATTATTGTCAACATTTTTTTAAGTATTTTCACTGTTGTTTTTTTCGTGGACTCAACAAGGCCATTTCCTTGTGGATAATAGTTCGATGATTGACCCATGATGATCCCATATTTTCCACAAAACTCTGTGAAATTTGATCCAATGAAGATCAAGCTGTTATCTGTGATGAATTTGTCAGGGACACCAAATCTTGACAGAATGTTGTTCGTGAGGAATTTAATCAATTCTTCAACGCCACCGCTAATGGCCATTTCGTGAAATAATCAGTAGATGACATAATATACATATGGCCCTTGCTATATTTTGGATTAATAGACCCAACAACATAAAGTCCCCACTGAGAAAATGGTTTTTCTACCACAGTCATCTACAAGGGCATCGCATCTTTCTTCATTCTCCCTGAAAACTGTTGACATGACATACATCTCCTTGTTGCAGCATATGAGTCCCTGAATATTGATGGATAGTAAAATACCACTCTGATTATTCTGTGAGTGGTTGTGGTAGGTGCAAAGTTTCCGCCACATATTCCCTCATGGAATTATTTGATCAACCCTTGGGCTTGATTTTCATCGACGCACCTCAACATTATACCATCACAATTTATTCTAAAAATAATGTCAACAATCAACACGTATTGGTTTTCCTTCATCGTGAATGTCCTTTGCTCCTTGGGATTCATTGTAACAGGGAATTTCTAGGACCTTAAGTAGAATATGATATCTTTGTACCATTCTAAATCAGTTAATGGTTCCCCGACTGATATTACAATCATCCCATTGACTGAGTTCCCATTTGTAATGAGCCTGCATAGACCATGTCCTTTGATTGCCTTTAAGGGTTTGATCTTGATATCATATTCATGAATTTTTGCTAGCCATTTATCCCATCTCCCTTCTCTCAATTGTTGATTTAGGAGGATCTTGACTGGTGAAGAAGGAACATAATATATGACATGGGAGTTTACGATATACGTCCGAAAATATGCAACAAATTTTACAAGATCCAAAGCCTACTTCTCGAGGTCTGAATATCTTAACTCATAGTTGTGTAGGGTATTGCTCATAAAACTTATTGGGATTTCTTATCCGTCGCTATTTTTTTGAGTGAGGATGGATGCGACGACCACCTCGGTAGTGAATGAATAGATAATAAAACCTTTTTGAAAATCTAGGCTAATGAGGACGAGAGAGATGGTGATTTCCCCTTTGATATTTTTGAATGATTCCTAAGTGTTTGTTGTCCATTCGAATATCTTCTCTTTTTTCAGCAACAGATTGATAGGCTTCACGATGCTTGCATAATTAGTGAAAAACCTTTGGACAAAATTGATTTTCCCGAAGAATGACTAGACTTCCTTTTTAGACATAGGGGGATTGATCTCATTGATTTCTTTAACTCTTTCTGGATCTATGTAAATCCCTTCCTTGCACACAATGTGGCCCAACAACTTTCTTTGAGTCACAATGAACAAGAATTTATTTGGGTTCATAGAGACACAGTATAATCTACATCGTTCAAAGACCTTTCTTAAGTGATGGATGCGATCCTCCCTTTTGTTTGAATGCACCATCAAGTCATCTTGATAGTCCTCCATAAATTTTCCTATCAGTCCATTGAACCCATGATCCATGGCCATTTGGAAAGTGGCTCTGACATTCTTCAAACCAAAAGGCATTCTAACATATGCATATGTTTCCCATAGTGTGATAAATGTCATCTTTGCTCTATCTTCCTCAGCTACTAAAACCTGATTGTATCCAAAGAAACCATCCAACATAGGCATGCATGCCGATACAGTAACTTGTTGTAATAGGAACTCCATATTGGGTAATGGAAAATTATCTTTTATGCTATCCTTGTTAAGATCTCTGAAGTCAATGCACATTCGAATTTCTCCGATATTTTTCCTGATAATCACTGGATTTGAAATCCATTCCAAGTGCATGATGGGGTAAATTATCCCCACCTTCTTCAACTTCTCCAACTCAATTTTTACTAGAGGCTTCAACTTAGGATTCATCATTCTTATTTTTTGTTTCACTGGTTTAGCTTCTTCTCTTAGAGGAATGATGTGCTGGAATATTTTTTTATCATAGGACTTCAAATCATCGTAGGTCCAAGCGGAAACATCAATATACTCTTTAAATAAGGTAACATATTGATCAATCTCTTCGAGGGTACAATCAATTCCCAAGTTTATATATTTTGGGAATTCGTCCGTTCCAATGTTGACTTTTCTTGTCTCTTGCAACTTTCGAACTAAAACATCTACATGGATATTCTTGGCATGATCATATTTTGTAAACAAAGAATCCTCTTGTAAATAGGATTTTGGGATGCCAAACGAGCTATTGTCTTCTTCTTCATCATTGTTCAATAGAAAGTCTTCCAATTGTTCATGATTTTCAAAAACTTGTAGGTACTCAATATTATCAGGCACAGAAGGACGAAAATCTCTTTCTACCTGGAAATAGGATTTGCTTAGGATGTCATCTGGGTTTGATAACGAGGGCGCCAAGGCTAGTGAATCAGCCATGTGATTATTGTCCCTTGGAATGAAAGTGATGTTGAAAGAGTGGAAAGATTCCATCAACTCATTAACTCTTTTGAAATACAGCTTCAGTCTCTCCTTTTTTATTTTGTACTTTTGGGTAACTTGATTGATGACCACTTCTGAATATCTAGTCACAATGAGGTGTTCTATTTTCATTCCTTGTGCAAGGTTCATTCCTTGGATCAAATATTTGTATTATGCCTCGTTATTTGTGCATGGAAACTCCAGTCTTACAACATGGGGATGCACCATATTATTCGGACTTATGAGAACAATCCCAACTTCATTCCTAGATTTAGAACAAGCTCCATCGAATGACATTCTCGAGTAGCCTTCAAACAAACTTTCTGAGTTTTCTGAATATTAAACTCATTTTAGGCCTTCGTTATGTTCCTCGTCCAAGATAGCATAGTTTCCTATACTGATATCCATATAGTCTTCCATTAATTAATTATCCTTCTTCTTGAAGGAGGAAGGTTTTTTGGGTTCACGAGGAACTTTAATCATTTCTTCCTCCTTGCCTGGTAGCATCATACAACTATCATCCTTTATTATATACCCACCAATCATGGAGGTCCAATCTCTTCCTAGCACAACCCCATATGTTTGGGGAAGGTCTACCACACTAATATTAAAAACTATGATGATATGGGGGCTGCTGAGATCCAAGCATAAAAATATTTGATTTCTTTGTATGATGATACTTTTCTAGAATCGATTGCATATATGCTCTCACCAGTTTCATAATATTTTGAGCAACTCATGCCCAATGCTTCCATGACCACTAGTGGCATTATATTATTTGTCACACCAGTATCAACTAAAAATTTACGCAATGCAACATCATGGTTTTCAATTGAAATATAGAAGGGAGGAATTTTACCTCTCATATTAACATTGGGAGAGTTCTGGTTCTGTCTTGGAATGGTAACGACCACTTCAATTATTTCTGATGGGTCATCCAACAACTTCAAGATGTTCTTCCTCTATTGAGGAATTTTCACCACTTCCATAAAACGAATATTTATCCTCAACTTACTTGAGTCCTCCACGACATTATATGTCATTTGAGTGGAGCTTGACGCCGTGTGTTGCCTTTTAGATCCATCTGTCACCTTTTCATTTGACACTTTTTCTTTCGTTTTTTCACTTTCTTTTTCTTTTTCTTTTTCTTTGTCAGAATCTCCTTTAGTCCTTGGTCTATTTACAAACCCTCTTGTCTGGGAAACGTTTTCTTGCGAGTTAGGATCATTTTCATCCTCTCCACATATATACATGGACGTCTCACATACGTCCATCTACACTGTCTCAGAGTTCTCATCGGGTAAGTAATAACCTTCTTGCTCGATCAATTGCTCACCATAGACATCATCTAGAAAAACCGCATTTAGAGTAGTTGTCTAGGAACCCTTGGCCTCTGCGACTCATCAATATTCTCAAACCTGACTTTGTTTTCATGGGTAGGGTTCCTCCTTTGTTTGAGAATCGAGATTATTGGGTTCGGCATGTAATTATATCCCCTTCTTAGTCTGATTATTTCGTTCTGCATCTGTCTGATAATTCTATTCATCTATGTAATTTCAATTCTCTGCTTTGTTCCCAATGTTGCCACATGATCAAATTTTACGTCAAGTACAGTACCTTTAAAAAATCCTCCTTCCACCATTTGATTATGATCCGGTCTAGGTTTGAATTCTTCGTTCTTTATCAAGCTGGATGCTCCTTAATTATCAATACTCAATCCCCCCATATTCCTTTGTACTCTCCCTACTATAATATCAAGGTCAATACCCTTTTCAATCATAATTTCTTCCGTCTTAGTGGCCTTAGTCATTTCCTCCTCTAGAGTGTCCATCTGAGATGTTTTGATGGCATACTTCTAAAATATGCCAGGACCCTTCCAACTCTTCTCATGTTTGGGTTGTTGATATTACCAAATTATACAACTGGTGCAATATGTTTCGTTGATTTCTTAATCCAATTTCCAAGTGGGGATGATTACCTTGGGGTAAATTCATATATTTAAGAAAAAGGCTGGACCAGGTTTCAAAATTTTAGTTCATGTTCCCAGTATGGTCGCCAAAAATGTTGATGCTTGAATCCTTCAGGACCGAAACAACAACCTCACGAGGATGAAAATCCTCCTGCATTTTTATAGAGGTGGTACTCCTCTGTCTGATATTTATAAAATGTGGGACCTTTAAATAAGTCCATCAAATGAAAGTAAAATAGATATAACAAAATATGGAAAAAGATTTTTTTTAATTTTCTTGTAAAAAGAGAATTCTTGTGAATGGACAAAGAGATGCACAGATTCATATATGTAAAGTAAATAAATATAAGTTCCTCAAATCCATCATAGTAGGGATAATGATATCTGATCACATAAAACTTAAAAGAAAATGATCTGCATGCACAAGAGAACTTTGACAAAGTGATACATGGGCATCTCAAAACGATAATGATAGAACAACCTCAAATATTTTATATTCGGATAAATTGGGTTACAAAATACAATCGAGATTATTCCCAAAATAGCTCTCTTCTAATTTCTTAAAAAAATGTAGTTCAATGTATATTCTTTGAAATTTAAAAGTGTTTTTCATAATGACTGGGATTGGGGCTCCCACGAACCATAAATAAAATATGTATAAGAATGAATCTTATAGAAAGAAGAAAGTGGGCAGTGGAAGACAACAAGACCTGGAAAGAAGAAGAGAAAATTGTTAGTCTTCAGTTAAACCTTTATATTTAAAGAGGTGGAGTAATTGGATGAAGATATTGACAAAGACAGAAGAATGTGATCAGTATGAACTTACTATGATAGTATCTCCTCTTTGTCATTTTATCACGGATGTCATTTTATGGCTTTCCTCGACAGTTATGGTAACCGTCTCAACCATCCTTTTCCCTTCATTGGTAAGCTTGTCGACAACCTTTTTGAACCACTCCTCGATGTAGCTCCTCATGAGTGCCATGTTGATTTCATGTCAGATTTTTATATTGAAGAGTTCACCTTCCAAGTCCCTTAGATCAATAGAGATGTTGTGCAATTCTTCTTCAATATCTTGGTTTTTAATTGAATAATCAACTAGCCATTTTTTCACATCATATCCACCATATTCAAGGATTCCATATAATTTTTCAAATAACATCCCTTTAAAAATCTCAAATTGTTCATCAAATGCTTGCTTGGTTAAAAAAAATGAGTTGAGTATCAATTTCTGGTCTTGGACTTCATTGGTGCTTCTAGCTAGATCTATCTCAGCTAGCTTCTTGAATAGTTCTTGTCTTCTAGTAATGTCCTGGCTACATGCTTGAACGATACCATTTAAGTTTTTGACCTTTTCTTTCCAGCATGCGTTTAGTTTCTTTATTCGATTCGGGGAAGGGAGATCCTCCTCTCTTCTTCTCAATTCCTTCATACTAGTAACTTTAACACCAAATGGTACAACTTCATCAAGGTAGAAACCCTGCTCATTTTTCAAATATGCTTGCAGATATTCATGAAAATCATGTGCTCTTGTTACAAAAGAGACCATACTCTTTGACATCTCCCAAGCCTCTGTTATTAATTCCATTCTTTTATTTATATTCTTTTCCACATAGATTCAGGTTGATGTGAGAAGGCTTGTTGATCCTTTTAAATTTACCACAGGTGTGGTAGGCCTGATCATTTCTAAAGGACTAGCCAACATTGGAAGGGGAATTAGAGCTCCCTCCAATTCTTTGATTCTCTCCTTTAACCTGACATTCTCCGCTTCAAGGTCGTTAATATATTTTTCTAGAGCATATCTAGTTTTTCGATGTATCTGGGAGATCTGGGAAGGCCACATGTTCCGTAGGTTAATCTCTCAATGAGATTTCCCCTTCTTATTCTTTACATCTCTGTTTTCAATAATCAAATTTTTGGATTCACTATAAAAAATAATGCTCTGAAATGAAAAAGACTCTTCTTCATCGAAGGTCTTGATCCCAATTATTTCCATCTGAGAGTTCTGGGAATAATTTTTCTCTAGATGGTCATCGTTGGGGAACAATTTCTCAATGTCAATTTCTAGTTCCATATCTTCGAGGGGGAGGTCGTGGATATCAATTTCTCCCTTTGGTCCCTCGTCTTCTTGAAAATTTTTATTTTGTTTCTTCCTCACAGGAAGTTTATGAGAACTTTCAAATTTTTTGGAGGGAGGGTTCTTATCTCCTCCACTACCTAAAGAACTATGTGTGACTTTCATACTTGGGTAGGTCGTTGGAGCATTGCTCCGAGATGTTGTACTCTTGGGTGTGATAGTCAGGGATTAGGCACTTTTCTCACCCAGACATTTTCCTCTCTGCTTGTATGACTCATTGGTGTTGAGTATTGTCTCCAGGTCACCGATGTCATGAGAAGGAGTGCCTAAGGAGTTATATCCATCTTCATTTAGGATATCGTTAATGAAATAATTGCTGAAACTGACAACCAATAGGTGTTCTACAAAAATACCATTAGGGTCGAACCCTTTTAATTTTTCATCATATTTCAAATTGAGGCTGTGGAAGTGGCCCTTGAATTCATCAATCTTGTTCATATTCCTAAATATGAAATCCATGACTTTCCAAGGTAGAGGTATGAATTTCTTTTTTCTCTTTTTGTGGAAAAAATGCAACTAGTAGGTGTAGTTCCTTGCTATCTCAGCAACAAACATTCTATCAGATATGTGACATGGAAGGAAGAAAGGATTTTCTTTGGATCCAAAAATCCTTATAAAAATATAGTTCTCCATTTGTTCTAGTGTCCCCTTCATATCCAGGAACTTGCTCGCTTGGTCAGACATTCGGGGAAAATCCTTTACAAATATCAACCCTTTAAAAACTAAGACAAAATCATTAAAGAGTTCATAAAAATGTTCGGAGGCCTTGTGTCTCCATAATGTCTGATACCAGAAGGTTACTGGGTCAAATTCGTAGTTTACCTTCTTACACAGAGATAATCTAGGGAATGGACAGTAATGCGCTATCGCAAAAATTAAATAAGATGACATAAATAATTTCTTCTCCCTTTTTTATTGTGATAATTGGGAAGATATTTCAATGGAAATAAACTTACCCCAATCAAAGATGGATTTTTCTTTCACCGTAAAATATAAAATATACAGAATCATCTGAGAGATGTTGTTTGTAGTTTATTGTCTTCTTATCCTCATGAAAAGCCATGCAATTTCTCGGAAAGGGTTTTTGAATGCACTAACCTGTAATCTGATGATGTCCTCGGGGACGATTGTTGGGTCCTCTAAGAATTATGGTAAGAGGTCCAATCCATTATTGTTCTTCTTTAAGAACTCCGTACAATCCTTTCCCTTGAAAGGAAGCATTGGCTTGGGAATTCTCAACATCTTTAGAAATACTTGAGGTGATAGTGAGACTGGGGAATGGTCCCGCAACTGGATAATCCGTTGGTTCATAATATATCTCTCGGTGCACCAGGTGATCACTCCTTACATTCAAAAACTTCTGGGACACAACCTGCTCATGCAATTCCAGACGTCCAGATAACTTCCTTCTTGGAAGAAGGGGATGAGTAGTAGGAATAAGCTATGGACCACTGAAAACTCTGGTCCTCGCACCCGAAAATATTCAACGTATCTCCAAAAAAATGTTGTTGAGTTGTAGCCATAAGGTGATGAGAACATTCCTTTTCTCCTGATAATATTTAAAATGAACGTTGGGGGATGATAATATAATCTCCCGTAAATCTCAGTTTAATGCATTTTAATGGGAGATGTCCTCGAGATTTTCTCTTACTAATGCCAATCTTTTCGAACTTGTATGGTGAGTTGTTACTAATAAAATAAAAATTAATGTGCATTGGGAAGTGCAAGAAGGTGGTGGGGATGTACAGGAGCGGAAAATTCTTTGAAACTTTTGTGAACCCGGGAGTCTGGGAACCCGCGAATCTGTGACAACATGAGGTGAAAAATCGACTAAGTGTGGAAAGGCGGGGCGTTTAAACGGACTCATCGTAGGTATAGTGAATCTTGCGAGTTCGAGGATTCTGGGGTCAAATTGTAGATCACATAAGTTTTAGGTGCAAGATGTATATCATGGAACACAGGGCATGAGAGTTCAATACTACCAACTCGGGAACCCACGGTCATAAAATTGGCTAAGTATGGAAATGCATGGCGGTCAGTCAGACTCGTGATGTGAGGATATAGATGGAGATGAGGATCTATGGGTCTGCCAAACTGAGAACCTGCGATCATGGAAATGAGACTAAGTATAGAACCAAAAAGGTATAATAGAGGGGAAGAAGAAAAGGGAAAAATGGGTAAGTATAGAAGAGGGAAAAGAAAGGGAGAAAAGAACTTGGAAAAAATAGAAAAGGGGAGGGAATTTTGGGAAGCGTGAAATGACCTCAACACCTACTCCCAATCCTAAGAAAATGCAGGACTACATCCTTAGACTCTCATATTTATGGGATATCTGTGATGGAGTCACACCCAATTCAACTTTGATACCATGATCAAAACTATAGGGGAGAGAATGCACAATAACTTCACTTACTTAATTGCTTATTACATTATAGAACACATGTGTTTATACAATGTTGAGAAAATATCAACCATCGATTTTACTCAGAGATCAAGGGATCTCATTCATATTATCCACTATCCTTATCTTCTTGATCCAAGTGCTCAAATACTCCTTTGACTTGGAGTGGAATCATGTAACTTACTCACCTAAGTCATCTTTTTTAGTTACCTTCTTAACAAGTCACAGGTCATGTGCTTCCTATTACATGTTTGAGTTATATTCTAACAATTTCTTCAACATATGGATGTGTATCAAATGATGGATTGGAAAAGTTGACAATAAAATGTGCACATAGTAGAACATCTCAAAAACAATAATACAATAAATTGTGTAATGCTAACCTTTATCCATTTTACGCGGAATGTTTTGCCAAAATTTATGTAACGACCATGTCCATCATTCAATCTGGCTTGAATATCGACACCCCCTATTTTAGAATCCATTATTTCACATCCATACAAATGAATTTAGGCATTGGAATGAATATGAAGTTAGTTTCAATAGCAGAATTGTTAAATGTGTTCGATATTTAGCAAAGAAACCTCCAGATTACTCATGAGGTACTTACATGAAAATGATGGGCTTGGTTCATATATAATATAAGAATAACGTTATCAAATAGATGAAAATATTAATTAAGAATGATCTCATTTCTTGGTTGAGTTTCCCATATTCCTCATTCAATAAAGTTGCAAATTTTCAATATTGTTGCTCTTGACAACAAAATACCTACATTTGTATAAAAAATGAGTGGAAATATAAATCAATAATATTACATATGGACATGAAACATGTGCACTAATAAGAGTTCATCTTGGACCAACCAAACTAACAATGTAAGTTAGAGAATGCAAATGTAGGAAACTTTGAATTTTTTTGTGGTAAGCTTGAAGTCAAGGAGTTAGGCTTCCTAATAATTTGGTTATATCTGGATTTATTACTGGAATATTTTGTACCATTTAATGATCTCTAAAACCTCATCCACAGGAGGCAGTGAAATAGGAAGCTTTGTATGCCTATAACCACTATTAGGTCCATTGGGACAGAAACCAAAGTTATACCTGCATTTAAACAAACATAATGACCTACCTAAGAATTTCCAAACTAACCAAAATCTAGCTAAACTTGTATTGTAGATAACTTTAATCCCTTGTGTCAACTAAACCTTTATATATATAGTACTCAGATGACACACTTCTTGGAAACTTCATTGGTGTGGTTGTAGAAACAATGTCGATAATTGGGACATTATCCATGTCTTGTAAGTATGAGAATATGGGCATATGAGAGTGGTCATAGCATTGTAAAAAACAAGAGGTAGCATTGTCTTCAGTACAAAAACGTTTGGACCATTACAAAGATATCATCTACTTATTGTGTTTTGGATTTTCTTCATAATATTTTGTGGCCATTGGAGAAGGGCTTGTGCCACAATTCTGGTAATAGTCAACTCTTATCCTCCATATCACCTTTCTTGTCTAGTTTTATTAGCTACAATGCAATATAATATCATATCAGTATCACCTTACTTGTTATTGTTTCCATCTATAATTCAATCATACCATGTCAGGAAACCTGCAGATCACCTTTCTTGTTATTATTGTCGACTACAATTCGATCTCGTATCATTAAACTATCGATATTTGTATTATTATATTGGATTGGTTAACTCTGTCGCCATCCATATGGTTTGTATTTGTATTTTTATATTGGAAATCTTAACGATGTCCCCGTCCATTTTATTGTATTCATCATAAATGAAAATGTTATTCACCGTCAAAAAATTTGTAGCGCAATGTTAATGTTCGATGTGGGTTGATGTTTATTTCCTTCCAAATTTTGCAGGTGGACCATTAAATCTGTCACTTCATGGTAGATTTTGCAGGAAGAATTTTAAGGAGGGATACTGAATACTTTGAAAATCATAAATTGCACAGAAATTTTATGGAGTGAATGGTGAACGCCAATTTCAGATCTTAGATGTAGTACCATGGGCGTTTATCATCAAGAAAGATCTAGTGACATACAAGAAGGGTCACTTTGGCTAGTTCGGGTTGGGGATGAATGGCATAGAAAAATATAAGCATCAACAAACATTTAGGGTGTCGATGAAATCAATATATTAAGTACACGAAGGTCATGAGCAATGAGGAAACAACCATGTGGTATGACCACCCACAATCGAAGTACATGTTAGTGTCATATTTATGTTAGGGTGCTCGTGAAATGAATATATTAGGTTTGTGTTATAATAATGTTAGGGTGTAAGTGAAATGAGTATATTACATACACAAACGTCATGAGAAATGAGGAAACAAACATGTGGTACGACCACACATAATCATGTGTGCAGGATTGTGGTACGACCACACATAATCGTGTGTGCAGGTTTGTGGTACAACCACACATAATGATGTGCAATGAGGAAAAAACCATGTGGTACGACCAATCACAACAGAATTGCAATTGTGTGTCATATTTATGTCATTGATTGTGACTCCACTATCCAATCACACATTAATGGATGAGAGCATGTACCAATTTTTTTTTTTTTTTTTTTACTGGGGGAATCGGCAACTCACGGTTCTCGTACTCGCGTGACACAGGGTCGATCCCTGTCGGCTACCACTATAAACCCAGGTGAAACCACCTAGCCCGCAAGAATGGTGCACGAGTAAATCTGGGTGAGAATCGAACATGAGACTTCATTTTTACAAATTTCCTTCCATTTACACGACACTTGCCAATCCGTCTACACCCGTGCGGGCGAGCATGTACCAATTTAAATTTCACTTAAATTTCTCATTAAACGATTTAATATATAATTAATCGCTCCATTAATTATTCTCCTTCCATTATTTACAAGAAATTGTTTCGTATATAATTAATCATTTCATTATTAATCCTGGTTTATTGTTGACATTATTCATGAGCAATCCTTAATTTACGAGGACTTGTGATGGGTAATTAAGAAGGATTTTTTAGTGATTGACATATAATGTCTTTGTGATGATCATATAATATGTTTTTGTGATGAGCATATAATACTTCTACATTACTTAATTAATTATTGTATAGATTTTTAAACAATTTAGTGAAATTATGTTGTTGGGAGTAATTTAAATATTTCATGATTCACAACATGTTAGAGATTAACTATTAATTTAAATTTCTTATGAAATTATTTAATACGAATTAAATCATTTCATTATTGATCTTTTTATCTTTATTAGTCCTTGTTGAAGGCTAAAACTATAACATTTGATTCATTGTTCACTACCAATTAGTTATCTTTTGACTACAAATATTCTCCCTCTATCCAATATTGTATATAGGCCAAACGAAATAATTTTTTTTTATAATACTTAAATTACTTTTATAAAACATGTTATTTTTATTTTTGTTTGCTAGTTTGTCCGTGACCTGTGGGACTAGCCTATGGCTGAGAAATCACAACTCAGGGGCATCTAAGCCGTCAAAATCACCCGGGGATCACACCCGGCCTAAGTTACACCAACCCTTAACATGGCTAGATTTTTTATCCCCGCAGGTTTCGAACCGATGACTTAACATCACAGAGTGCCTTAATAACACACTCCATCACCAACTGTCCTACACATCGAGAACTTCTTAAAGTTGAAGGACATGGGGGTGGGATTTGATACACCTATGTGTGCACAGGTCACGATATAATTTTTAATATAATATCTTTGGTTGCAACCACACGTTCAACCACTACCTCAAGGTGCCCCCATGGCTTTAGGTTAGGCCCTCATGGGAATTGAACCTTTCCCAATGGTGAAACAATCCTTGCTTTCCACCATTGGATCCAACCCCTTTGGGAAAACAAATTGGAGGGCATGGGGGTGGGCTTTGATCCACTTATGTGTGCACAGGTCATGATGTTATTTAATATAATATTTCTGGGTGAAACCACATGTTCGACCACTACCTTAAGGTGCCCCCATGGCTCTAGGTTAGGCCCTCACAGGAATTGAACCTTGCCCAATAGTGAAAGATCCTCTCTTTTCACCATTGGGTCCAACCCCTTTGGGATTTAAAATTTGGAGGACATGGGGGTGGGATTTGATCCACTTATGTGTGCACAAGTCATGATATTATTTAATATAATATCTTTGGGTGAAACCACACGTTCGAACACTACCTCAAGGTGCCCCCATGGCTCCAGGTTAGGTCCTCAGGAGAATTGAAACTTTCCCAACGATGAAAAACTCCTCGCTTTTCACCATTGGATCCAACCCCTTTGGGCCTTAAAATTGAAGGACATCGGGGTGGGCTTTGATCCACTTATGTGTGCATGGGTCACAATATCATTTTTAATATAATATATTTGGGTGCAAAAACACGTTCGACCACTACCTCAAGGTGCCCCCATGGCTTCAAGTTAGGCCCTCACGGGAATTGAACCTTGCCCAACGGTGAAAAAATCCTCGCTTTCCACTATTGGATCCAACCCCTTTGGGCATAAAGCATGTTATTTGCTAACAAATTCAAAGTCTTATTGTCGAACTAGAGTACACAAGTTCAAATTCAATTTTTGCATTCCTTCTTAGATAACCCAAGTTTTAATTTTATAATGTAAAGGGAAAACTAAGGGTTGTTGACCCCTTACTTTCTGGTTTACCCTTAAATTAAGTGGACAAACACTTTTAATAGGATTTGTATAAATAGAGATCATTTCTATTTCATTTTCATGATAGGTCTCCCATTGCGAGAAGACTAGTGACTAAAATTTGTGCCCTACTTGTGCAGTTTGGTATCTCTCTCTTGTACAAATGATTTTTGGTGATATATCTTGGTGAATTGTTGAGCTAAGGTGGTGCACACCTCTTGGAGACTTCTTATTTTTCTTATAAATGGTCATTTCTTGGTGAACTAGGGTTTGATATTACATCTCTCTTGAAATTGGTAAGGAAAAACTGCAATTGTTGGTTCTTCTTTTTTCTTCATGATTATTGTTGGTTGAAACACTAGGAGGAGTATAAGTACATATACCCTCCATCAAGTTTCATTTCATTTGCTAGTTTATAAGTCATTTATTGCAAGGTTTCTAGGAGGAGTACAAGGGTGTACACCCTCCTATATTTTCCATAGTTGGAATTGCATGCCCTAGGGAGTAAGAAGGTTTACACCCCTAGGGATATTTTTGATCTAAATCATGCTTCAAAACTCCTTTCACAAAAATTTTAAAGGCACTAATCTAGAGTTTGCATTGGAGAAATAAATTGTTTGCATTGGTAAATGTGATTTAGAGAGATATTGATATTGTGCAATTTGGAATCTTTTCTTGATTCTTTGAGGTTGCTAAAGCCTCTAGAGCGTCTAATTTGGCTTGGCATTCTTAGAGATATAAATTAATAAAATATACAGCCATTAGTACTGCAAAAAACCTCTCTCTACTTTGATATTAAATCACTTTTCAATCGTCAAAAGTTGCCAATAAATTTCCCCTATAATCTACTAGTCTCAACACTCTTTTTTGGGTGGTTTACATGCTTGTTTTGTGGGTTGCAATTTTTTGTTGTAGAAATAATTAGCTACAACCATAAGCATGATAAAACATATTTACCATACTTGCTTATAACAACCTTAGTTTACTGCTAAAGTCTTATTCTTTCATACTTTAGTTACTCTAGTTACCTGAATTTTAGTATATTTAGTAATCATTTAATTGTTGATATATATTTATGTTGACTGCTACAAATAGGGACAACATGCTTAACTTGCTTTTCCATTGGTTTGTTTAGCTTGTATCTCATTTTTTCTTGTCTCTTGGGAAGGTATAATCATCTTTTGTTGGTACTCAATTCCCTTGGAAACTATTAACCACTTCTGAGACTCATTTCTAAGCTATCTTCCACTTAGTATATTGAACCATAGGGGCATCACTTTCATCATCTCACTTTTCATCTCATTTCCCCCTAGGGTCACCTGAGACTCCCCCCTTGTGTTGGATTCTTCCTTCACTAAAGTGAGGGGAGGGTTTATCTGAGGTGAAAATGGGTAAATGCTTCCATTGTTATCTCCATCTTATGGATTGGGTTGGGATTTTCCCAACCTACATTTTGTGTGATAACCTAAAAACCCTCCTAGTGTTTCTCCTAGCTATCTTAGCTTTCCTTGAGGAGTAAAAGGGATTACACCCCCAAGGGAGTAGCTCAACTAGCTCCTTAATTTTATATATTCCACACCCCAGTATTTAAATGAACAAATATTCTTGCATTGGAGAAACAAAATCATCGCATTGGGATATGTGAAAAAACCATTGGGATATGTGAAAAAATGAGATATTATAATTGTTTAATTTGGAAACTTTTTCTTGTGCTTAAGGCTTTCTTGGCCCACTAGGGTGTCTCACTTCTACAAGTATTTGTTTATTCTATAGTAGTTGTAAGCTACAACAACTAAGGATGCAACAAAACTCTCTCTACTTTTATTATAAATCACTTTTTCAACCGTCAAAAGTTGCTAATAAATTTCCCTTACAATCTACTAGTCTCAACGCACTTTTTGGGTGGTTTACTTATTTGTTTTGTGGGTTGAAATTTTATGCTATAGAAATAGTATGCTACATCCATAATTCTGATAAAATATATTTGTAATACTTGTTTATAATATCCTTATCCTTCTGCTAAAGTGTTATTCTTTCATACTTGAGTTATACTAGTGATTGCTAGCTTATCTCTTGCATCATTTACTTGAATTTTAGCATCTTGTTAGCATATTTAAAATTCATTATCTTGTTGAGATATATTTCTATTAACTACTGCAAATAGAGACATCAAGCTTAACTTTCTTTTCCACTTAACATTAAGCTTGCATAATCGTCTTTTATTGTGTCTCGGGAAAATACAATCATCTTTTTCATGTAAATGTGTTGAACCTGCACAAAATATATCTAACTAGAAAATACTACACACATTTCCAGAGAGAAATTTAGAAAGAATAAGAAGAAGAGAAAGAATAGAAGAATTCTCATTAACCGTTGTGAATAATATATAATTTACACATGATATACTCTGTATAACTCAATGAATGTGCACTAGAGGAGAACCAATGTGCCATAGTGGAGATATAGAGTGATTTGGACACACACCAAAAGTTACGGGAGTGAACTGCCACCTAGTCTAGTATGTCAGGCAGTTACAGGAGTGAACTTCCACCTAGCTAAGTTAACTAATCAACTAGTCTTTAGTTAACCGACTGAATAGAGTGTAGTGAGGAGTAGATCAATGAATCAAGTTTAATGTACTAGTCTGGTGATGATCCCAAGGAAAGTGCACATTAGCATGGTGATGATCCTAATGTTGCATGGTGACAAAACCAATCCAGCATCTAGACTCAACTCAATTAATCAAACTGAAGTGTCAACTGAAAGAGAATATTCTCCAGATGAAATATTCTCCCCTAAAATATAGGAGACTGGATAATGACTAATTATGACTAATAAAAAAGGGAAAAACCTTAGAAAAAATAAATCCTAGGTGTGTGTGAAGGAACTCCAACACCCCCCTTGAACATCACTATGGTGAAAATAAATAATGGGTCCCGACAACGAGGCCATGTTAGGTACCCAAATACAAAATATACACTAAAATAAAGTGAGGAAAGAGGGAAAACCTCATGGGAACCCCCCGCCCCCTCAAGGTATAATGTATGTAAAAAGAATAACTACAGTTGCTAGGTAATTATGTCCTTCACTCCAAGATGACTTTGCAGAGAATGGAACTTCTGCTTGGTGAAGGTCTTGGTGAAGATGAATGTCGTTTGTTCTACTGAAGGAAAAAACTATAGGTCGATGATCCCCTCGTGTACTAAGTCTCAGATGTAGTGCATGTGGATCTCTATGTGCTTCATTCCCTGCCTCTAAAATGGATCTCTATAGAACTTCAGAGTGCTCTAGTTGTCACACCAGATGATGATCGGTTGATGAAACTGAATGCCCAACTCAGTGAGAAAATGTTGTAGCCACATAGCCTAAATGGTTATGTTAACTACCCCTTTGTAATCTACCTCGGCTAAAGATAAAGCAATAGCGACTTGCTTCTTTCTCGACCAACAGATAGGCCCAGAACCAAGACTGAGTAACCATATGTGGACTTGCGATCAATGCTATTTCCAACCCAGTCGTAATCTGTAAACCTGATGAGATCTAATGTAGAGTCTACTGCATAATGAATCCAAAAGGTGATGGTGCCCTATACGTATCGAAGGATATGCTTTGCAACCTTCCAATGTAACTCATGTGGCTCCTACATGAACCTAGAAACTGTGCCAACTACATAGGAGAGGTCTGGTCTGGAGTGTGTGAGATACAACAAGCTCCCCACAAGTTGTCTGTACAGTGTGTTGTCAACCAATGGAGTCTCCCCGCCATCCTCAAGTTTGACTCTTGATAGGAAAGGAGTCGGAGCAGACTTGAAATCTGTCACGTGAAATCTCTCAAGGAGATATCGTGCATACTTTTCCTGAGATAGATTGATGCCTGATGCATCCTGACTGATCTCGAGTCCAATGAATAAGTGTAGTGGACCCATGTCCATCATCAAAAACCTGTCACATAGAATCCTCTTGACTGCAACAATCACTGAAGTCGAGAAACCAATGATCATCAAATCATCAACATACAGAAATAAGAGTAGAAGTGAATTAACCGTCCTGAGCATGTAGACATTCAGGTTTGATTTACATCGTACAAAGTTTTGTAATGATAGGTATGAGTCCATATTATCATACCATGCCCTCAGAACTTGCTTGAGGCCATAAAGGTACTTCTTCAGTCGACAGACCAAAGATGAGTCCTACATAAATCCATGGGGTTATTCAATATAGATCTCCTCAGAGATAACCGTGAATAAATGCATTATTCACGTCCATATGATGGACTTCCCATCCCTTGGTTGTTGCAATGGAAAGTTCCAATCATATGGAATCCATCTTCATTACTGAAGAGAACGTCTCAACATAGTCAATACCATGCACATGCTGAAAGCCTTTGGAAACAAGCATGGCTTTGTATATGTTAATATGTCCATCCATTGCACTCTTGGTCATGTATACCCATCTGCATCTAAATATTTTCCTCCCAGAAGGAAGGGGAACCAGATCCCAAGTCTGGTTCTCGATGAGGGAGTTGTACTCCTCCTGCATGGAATATTACCAAAAGGGGTTTCCAGCAGCCTTGCCATAAGACTGTGGATATGAGGAATGAACCAAGAAAATATGCCTGGAGGGAAATGGTTCAGTGGCAGTGAGTGTAATAGGAGGCTCATAGAAATCACATTGAGTCCTCCTATTATCGGCTAGATCACCAACACGATCCCCTGCATCCTAAAGAGTAGTTTGTGCCCACTTGGACCTCTGCTCTGGCTCTACAACTGCATTTGTATGCTCTTACACTGCATATGACTGTACTGACTCTAAATTTGAATCATCTAAGTCCTATGAATTAGAAATATCATTTGAAGAAGAGTCGATATGTGCATGCTCATCATCTCGGACAAGTGGAAGAATGAAGGTGTCTGCACGTAGCTGTTGAGGTACATGCGAGAAACTTTCCTCAAATTGGACACTACGCTCAATGATGATCCAGTTTCAGGAAAGATCAATAAGATTATATCCCTTCACACCGTTGGGGTATCCAAAAAAAATACAATCAGTGCTTTGTGGATCAAGTGCCTTCCTCTTTTTAGAGGGGATCTGGGCCCATGCACGTGAACTGAAAATACGAAAGTGGGTCACTTTTGGTTTGAGGCCGCTCCAAGCCTCGTAGGGGGTCTTATCTTTAACAAATATATGGGGAGATTTTGTTTGGATGTATGTTGCACAATTAAGTTCTTTGGCCCATAATCTCTATGGTAGTGACTTTTCATGCAACATGCAAGATGCCATCTCCTTTAGAGATATGTTTTTCCACTCAACAACTCCGTTTTGCTATGGAGTATAGGGAACTGTGTGTTGCAACTGAATCCCTGCCTCATGGAAAATATTATGGATATCATGATTGACATACTCTCCCTCGTTATCAGTTTGGAGGACTCTGATCTTCTTTCCGAACTGTGTCTCAACCAAGGCTTTGAAATCTTTGAGGTGTTGAAAGACCTCAAATTTTTGCCTGAGAAAGTAAATCCATGTAAAACGTGAGAAATCATCAACAAAAATGAGAACAAACCTCTCTTTGTTGATCAATGGATGAGTAAAAGGACTCATGAGGTCACTATGGATTGGAGAAATTTTCCTTTGTCGAATTTCTCTTGAGGGTGTTTTCCAAGAACACATCCCTCACATACTCCCTTGGAGAAATGGATGTCTAGTAGACCATCAAATAATATTTTCTTGCTAAGTTGTTGCATGTATCTGAAATTCAAATGTCCAAACCTTTCGTGCCATATACTACTACTTTCATAACATGAGTAAGTAGTAAAATGGAATCAGGTTCAATGAATTCAGAAAATGTATACAATCTAGACTGATGATTTACCTCACCGGTAGCAACCCTGGAGTTGGTTTTCATGTCATATATGTCCACGAAATTTAGTGTGAATATGTGTTGGCAGCCAATTCACATTTTTATACTGTCCTGATAAGCTTCCTACACCAGTGTTTTGCAAACCTTAATTTTTGTCCCAATCCTTGAATAAAACGACGCTATTATTTTGTGCATTCGCACACTTACCTTGGTTCTAGTTTTCACGACTGCAAGCATGAAAAATTTGATTCTGAATTCAGTTTAAAATCATCATTAGATTGCTATGATCAATCTTTATGGTCGTTGCGCCTCTAATTTACTCATGATTATACAATTGGCAAGACCTATTGGTCTGTACTCATTTGGCATTCTTTGATTGATTATATGATTTCGTTTTATAAGTGATTGAATTTGTGATGCATTGGTGATTGGATTCATATGTTCTTTGATCGATTCACTTGGCACATTGGTTTCATAAAAACACATTTGTGTTGTGGCAAGACCCTTGGTATAAATCGTTTCACACGACACATAGTTCATATAAATCGAACCCTTGGTATGATTTCGATTTATTGCTTTGGTTTTGAAACCATGACTATTGCTCGCGCAAGTGTTTTATCCACTTACCATAAGTTTCGTTGGTTGATTGGATGGCATCGTTTTTAACATATATGCATAGTCATTTGAATATTTATATGCGCTAGCGGTTGTACTGTGGGTAATGACTATTCTGCATGGGCCGAAATATCTCCACCACCTTTGCACGTTCTGTCATAAATGTTTTCCCCCTATCCTGGGTCACCCCTGGTGTTTTCGGTAAGCCTATGAGCATTCTGCCCTTGCGTATACTATGTTCAAACCCTAGCCCCTGCACCCTGCTCACCATGTGCTCCTGTCTATGGCATCGGTGGTCCGCATAGAGCCAAATGGTAACCAAGCTCTGTTGTTATTTGATAATTCCCATAAGGATTTAGAAAAAAATTGTTGGCTGGTGTTTATACAGAGGTTCGAGGGTTTCAATCTTTTTGTTGCACAACAATTCGCCCTCACCTTTGACGGGTGTAGGGCTAAAATTGGTGACATTCAGCTTGAGCTGGATGAAGAATTCATAAGCTCTGCTACAGGATTTTCGGCCACAGGGGAAAGGTGGTTCAAAAACTCCAAAGTCGATGAAGTGTCGTGGCCTTTGCTATTCATATCAAGAAAGGTTACATCCTGTGACAAATGTATGCCTATTTACACCCTTAAACCCAAGTGGCACGATCTTTTGATAATGGTTAAACAATTTGTGACCTGTGAAGGTCGGTATGGATTGGTTTTTCTTTATCACCTCTGGTTGTTGATGAATTTCATGGGTTATCCTTTGAACATGCCGCATTACTTCTTGCGTAGTCTTTACAAAATGGCTAAGAGGTTCAAATGCGAGAAGGCTGATAGCATCTTGTTTCACCATGGCTTGATTAGACTCATCATTGTCCACCATTTAAACCTTCACGACGATAATTGGCAAGCCTTTCTATCTCGAAATGGATTTGTTGATTCAGAGTCTGTCCAAATCGACAAGCCTGTGGTCAGTGAGACTATGCTCGGGCCACCCATGCCATTCCATGTCCTTCTACCCCCTGACAAACCCTCTGTTCACCCTGATATCGACCTACCCGACATCATAACAGACAAGACTGAGGCTGTAAAGAAGCCTGTGAGTAAGAAAGCCAAGGGTAACCCTACTATCAATAGCAAGGGTAAAAATAATGCTCGATTTATATCGAGACTTTCCCGGAATAAACCTAAGCCAAACGTCGATAAAAAGCACATAGTTCTGAGCGAGGACTCGGAATCCGATATCGAGCGCTTCCTAGCTGGAGAGTACCCTTATTCCCATGGTCTATGCTCTGAGAAACCCTATGACTATGTATCTAATTTTCCCCCATGCCTAAAGAATAATCCTAACTACCCAGGAATCAAGCTACATAATGAAACCCTCGGTGATTTAAACACACCCTCGCCTGCAATTTTGAAGCCCGAGCAAGCATCATGCATCCAATGCAATGTGTGGCTAGAGCGTTATTACACTGACGTCCCCTTGCTGCAATCAAAGATCAAATCGTTAGAAGACCAAGTCACAGTGCTATCAAAAGAAAGGGACAGGCTTCAAGCTAATGACAAGAAGCAAAAAACCACTAGTTCGATTGTTTTCAGGAATGTCGAAGCTGCAACAACCTTCGTCAATTCCAAATTTTCATGACCAAGTGTTTTCTGATTGTCCAGGTATGAATTTGAATTTGAATTTCATTTTAGGAGTGGCTTGAATTAATATAATGAATTGGTTTTTGGGTTTCGATTAGTTCTGTTCATTATTCGGAATGATTCTTTCATAGTTTGGTTATAAAAAATGGTTATGTTGTGAATCCTGTATAGTAGATTCTTTCTGCTAAAATCAAATGTAGTTATGATTTAGTTATGCGATTTTGTCGTGCCCAGCTTAGTAGAAGCGATTGATTGGTTTTGACTTGGTATGGTTCGCGTTAGAAAAATTCTGTTGGTTTGAATTAATGTGATCAATGGGGTTTGTTTTCATTTAGATTTTGATTGCCTCTGACCTGTATAGGATATTTTTGTGCTAAAATCAGAGCACGGCTAGGTTTTGATTTGGTACAATTTTGTTGTGGTTGGATTCTATCGGCTCTGATTTAGTTCTTATAGTATGATTTTGGAACGATTTCGTGGGCTTAAATTAATATGATCCTTTATATGTGTTATGGGTCATTATTAGCGACTGGGTTGATAAATACGATGTAATATAATAAACTCAAAACAACCCCGTTGACTTTGATTTACCAGGAATGACTCTGTTTTATATTGAATCAATATTCTCATCTGGATTTTGGATTACATTCGACCTGTGCAAAAGATCTAATTTGCTAAAATCATGGAGCTGTGTTGATTCATAACGATTGTGTCAAATCCAAACCGTTTTGATTTGTTCCTGTTTGATTTGATTTGCAAGTGATTGATGTGTGCCACGATTAGCATGATCGTTTGTATTTGTTCTATCAGTTTGAAAAACGATCCTGTTGATTTCGTTTGGATTCGACAATAACTTTGTTGATGGCTAAAGCAACATAAGCTATTGCATGGAAAATTTGTTTAGCTGGTTCCTGATTGGTTTTGATTTCAATTGGTTCATGAAAACGATTTCATTACTGTCGAGTTATCCAATACGATTCTGTTTACCCGAAATTGTGATAACAAATGGAACATAGTACATGTATCTCTGTAATCATTCGATTGATCATAATCTTGTTTGCTCTCAAATTAGTATAACAGTTTTTTATTTGAATGATTCGTTTGTTTTCAAATAGAAATTAGATACTTGTTTAATAGTTTGAATTTAATTCTTTGAGTTTTGAATTGGTTTTAAAACGATTATGTGTTTGATTTAGACCAGCTACAGAATCGCAAGATTCTGTAGCTAGTCTTTAAACTTAGATTTTTATCAATTTTATCAACAAAATATCCTTTTAACTTGTCTATTTTTGTCCTCTTTCAGGTACATACGAATTGCAATGATCAATTTGGGCATGCTATGGAAATATAAGAGATATTTGTGTGATGTAGTTTTTATTTTAAGTTTGAGTCAGAAATAGAGACTTGGGATATCATCGCAGACTTTGTGTAAACTGTTTTGATAATTCCCACAAGAATGTTTTACCCTGTGGGAGGTCTTTAAATACTTGTTATTTTTTGTAATAAGCATCATTCTCACTGTTGGAGAACCAGACTATGGATTTATGATACAAATTGAGATGAAAGTTGATGTCTTGTAACAACTTTCGCTTCCAATATATCAAACTTTTGTTTCAAGTATTATTCATATCATTTTGCAGCCGATTATAGACTACTTTAGCTATCGTAATCTATTGGAGGTTGATGTGACTTGATTAATGTGTAATCTATATCTGATCACTCTCTTATTTAAAAAATACAACAATTGATTTGTTTCACTTAATGAATTACAGATTTCTCTTCTTCGTTGACTGAATCATTTTGTACAAATCCTTACATGGAGATTTATCTAAATGTTATGATTTGTAAATCATAAGATTGTTGTAAATTTTTATGTCTTGTTTGTCCTGTAATTATATTTGAAGAGAACAACAACTTTTCGTTTACGAGAAGCTTGTGGAGAATCCGGTGTGGGTTTCCTCCCACCAAACAGCTGAATCGACGATCATACACAGGACAAACCTGAAACATTACTTCAGGTCAGTTGTTATATTTTTTTTAATAGTTAATTAGTTAGTATAATATAAGTAGTTTAGATAAATATATATTAGTTTAGATACATAGTTAGAACTATTGTTTTAATTGCTTAGCTTAGATAAGTTTTCAGTTTATTTCTTTTTCATAAAATTATAAAAATAAAATAAAAAAACAATAGTTTCGCTGTCTTAGGACAGACTACAAATGATTTTTGCAGGTTTTAATTTAAATCTGTAACTTGTAAATATTGTACATTTGTGATTAAGATTTAAGTCTGTTAGTAGTTAGATGTTTAATTTCGTAGGGTTATCATAGTATTAGATATTAAATTGTATATATATAGTTTTGATTTGTTTAGTTTGTTTTAATTGTTATTTTTTATTTTTAGATTAGTTAATTTAGAGTAGTTTTCTTTTGTTTTCTTAGGACTTAGATCGGCTAACGGAGCCGCTAAACCCATCAGGGTGGGTTATCCCAAATGGCTTGGGTTATTTAGACAACCTGAGACCGGATCCACTCTTCCAGTTGGCGAGCATTCAATTTCGCCCGTCAACAAATGGCGCTAGAAGCAGGGCTTGAAATTAATTAATGGCACGAGGCTGTCGTAAGACTCCTCCACCACCTAATCTCTCACCTATAGTGACAAGAAGTCATTCGAACGATAAAATCCCCCCTCAAACAGCAACCACATCGAACGACGATCCACGAATCACAGTTGAACCAGTAACCCCAAATCCTACAGGTGGTGACATACAAGAGATTGTCTGCCAATCTCTCATAAGAACACATAGTGCCTTAGCCCGTTTGAGGCAACCAAATCAACCTTTGGACCAACCTTTATATTTATATGATATCAGAGAACAACTCGGGGGCACTAACCTCACTGTGAACCCTACAGATCCAACCCTCACCCCTACTGCAGGAGGATCTGGAATACCTCCTTCACCACCTCCATCATCTCCTTCTTCTTCTAGAGGATATTCTTCATATGAGGGCAGTTCCCCTTCTCATCCTTCCACACCTACTACACCAATGGCCAACCAGAACAATCCTGCTAGACCTTGGCTCAACCAGGATGTCGTAGTTGTACCTGGAGCTCAACATCCCTTACCTAAACACCTGGAGAAATGGCTTCCCAAGTTTGACCCTGACTCAAAGAAGATCGCTGAAGATCACATTAAAAAGTTTATGTTAGCCATAAGACTCCGCAATGTTGAGCATGAAGACGTTGTCTATAGGTTCTTCCCCTATACTTTCGAGGGCAATGCATCTACATGGTACTTTTCCCAACAACCTCATACCATTGTGTCTTAGGAAAAGTTTGAGTCGTGCTTTTTGGAAAAGTTCGGAGATGATAAGCCTCCGGAAGTCCTAGTCATTGAGATTTCTAACTTAAGAATGAACCCAAAAGAAAAAGTTAAAGAATTTAATCAAAGATTATTAACACTTAAGAACCGAATCCCTACAGATTCCATGCCTGCCGAGAATCTTATAATAGCATACTACACTAAAGCCTTGCATCAAAGTATAGCTATTTGGGTTAAATGATCCAAGAAAGCCACGTTGTTAGAAGCCTTCGAGGAGGCCAGCTAGATTGAAAAAGACATACTTAGTCTTAAAGACTCTACTAGCAACGAAACAGAGACTAGTTCTTCTTCCAAAAAGAAGATCGAAATCCTCCCTAGACCTACTCAAAGTAAAACACAACCTGAAAGCTCTGATTTGGAAAACTTAACTAAAGTTGTTCAAAAACTGTCAAATCAAGTTATATACTTGAAAAGGATGAATGAAGAAGCTTCTTCGAGCAAAGGGCCTTACAAACCCCCGTTCAAGAAGCCTTTCCCAACCAACCGACCTAATCCAACCACTGAGGGCCTTAATCTAGAAAGTCTGCAATACGCCCTTCAAACAATTCTAGAAGCCCAGGATAACTTGATGCCTCCTAAGATTCATGAGGAGGTAGTTGAACAAGAGATAGTTCAAGAAGAAGAGTCTTCTCCAAATATTTTTGGACACTTCTCGGATAGCATCTTTCAAGCTAACTTCGAGACAGTCCATCCCTATAATACTAGGAGTAAGACAACAAAGAAACCTTCTGCCGAAAACACTACAACTTCGCCTCCAAAGCAATCTAAACCAGCTGAGACTAAACAGAGTCATGTGAACCCTAACTTAGACTATGACGTAGTTGAAGATATTAAAAAGTTAAGGGCTAACATTTCTGTTTATGAGTTATTGAAATTTCCATTTCTTCTACAAAAAATGCTACAAAACATCGCAGAGAATGGAAAAAATGGTAATTCAAACAAGGTTGTTCAGAACAAAGTTCCTCAGAAGACTTCCACAAAGAATAATCCCGATCCTCAAGACAAAGGAAGCCTTCCTGCAAATAATGTAAATAATATAAACAATGTAGATAAAGTAGCTTTAGAAACTGCGAGTAAAAAGCCAGAAACTACCACCCTTAGCACTCGCAAGAATGTACCTCCATTTTTATTAACTTTCAAAATCTTTAATAGAAACGTGCATAATTGTATGGTAGACTCAGGAGCATCATCCAATGTGATGCCATGGTCTGTATGCCAAAAGATTAATGCCAAAGTTGAACCATCCACCTTAAAAATCATACAACTTGATCGGACTAATGTTAAAGTTATAGGAGAACTAAAGAATGTGCTTATAAGATTATCATATAACCCCAAGGTTCATCAAGTTATTGATATTATTGTTGTAGATATTCCAGAAGTGTATGGTATGTTTTTAAGTAGGGACTGGTTGGAGCAGTTACACGGCTATTTCGTGACAGACTGATCTCACTTATGGCTTCCGGAGAACGGCAAGCCCAACAAGATCAAGGTAAATCGCAAACGCTACCTTAAGTTCACGGTCACAGATTTGAACGATCCCAACGAACCATTTACGCCTTCTCCTGATTCACCCAAAGTACAAGGGATGGATACCTTTTTTGGCAATTTCATGGCCGAGACTTCAGCTATCACCAATCCAGAACAGCAGTTCGACATTGTAGCATATGCTCAGCCAACAGTTTCTACACAAGGATCTCATGCACCCGATGAAAATCAAATTTGGTCTCTTTATTTCGACGGGTCAAAGTCCAAAGAAGGAGCTGGCACAGGCTGTGTTATTATCGATCCGGCAGGTAACAAAACATTGATTGCATGTAGGCTAGAATTTGAATGTACTAATAACACTGCAGAATATGAGGCTTTACTGCAAGGTCTCAGAAAATATTTGGATATGAACATTCAAAACTTGACTGTCTTTGGCGATTCTGAAATCGTGGTTAGACAGGTAAGAGATTCTATCCACTGTCTTTCTCCGCATCTTAAAAGCTACCAATCCGAGGTATGGAATTTAATGAGTAAATTTTCTGCTTTCAATATAAATTCTATTCCTAGATTGAATAATTCTGAAGCTGATCTATTAGCTAACGTATCTTCTAAACTCATTCTTGCAGAAGGCTTATCCCCGGACGCATTCTCTGTTGAACTGTTGTTCAGACCATCCGTTCCCGACAACATCACCAAATGGAGAGTCTTTGACGATGACCAGCAGATTATTAGCTTCCTACACATGGAAGAAACCTTTCAAGGAACAGTGATAGACGAATGCACTCACGATGACAATTTGCGCGATTTCACGGTAATACTAGATCTGAGAACTACTGAATCATCATTGGACATGGTAAATTCGATCCCTAAATCTGTAGTTAGATTAGAGAAATTTTACGATCTTCAAGATAAATTCAAAAAGTCGATCAACTGTAAAACCAATAGTTCCTCATTATCTTATGAAAAAGTAAACTTAGGAACTAAGGACAATTCGCAGTGCATTAATTTAGGGTTGGGGTGTTCTCAACAAGAAAAAGCTGCATTTATTAAATTGTTCAAAGAATTTAAATATGTCTTTTCATGGACGTATGATGACCTTAAAACTTTCGACCCTAACATCATACAACATGTCATTCCTATGAAACCCCAAACCTTACCCTTTCAACAAAAATTGAGAAAAATGCACCCTAAGCTTGAACCGACCGTCAAAAAAGAATTAAATAAACTCCTAAATGCTAATATTATTTTCCCTGTTAGGCACACTCAGTGGATTTCTAACCTTGTCCCTGTCCGGAAGAAAAGTGGGGAAATCCGACTTTGCGTCGATTTTCGAAACCTTAATAGAGCGTCTGATAAAGACAACTATCCTGTCCCACCCATGGAACAGATCCTTCAACAGGTATCTGGTTCTGAGAGGCTATCCTTACTGGATGGTTTCTCGGGGTACAACCAAGTCTTGATGTCTCCACCAGACCAACTTAAAACTACCTTCCACACCCCATGGGGCACCTACGCTTATCGAAAAATGCCCTTTGGATTGATTAATGCCGGTGCCACTTTCCAGAGAGAAATGGACATTGCTTTCTGAGGCCTAATCAATCAGTCCATCGTAGTTTACTTAGATGATGTTACTGTATTCTCTAAAAACAAAACTGATCATTTAGCTCACTTACGAGCCATTCTACAACGATGTCATAAATACGACATTTCCTTGAATCCTAAAAAATCTATTTTTGTAGTAGAACAGGGTTAACTCTTGGGATTTATTGTGTCAAGCGAAGGGATGATTATCGACCCCGAAAGGACTCGAGTCATTACGAAACTTCCACCTGCTACATCCAAAAAATCTATGCAGTCTTTCTTAGGCAAGATTAACTTCGTGAGGAGATTCGTCCCCAGTTTCTCCGAAATGGTCAGGCCTTTACAGAATTTAATTAAGAAAGACACCCAATATCACTGGGGACCCCTAGAAAATCAATCTTTTAATGCAATAAAGAAGGCCATAATAGATGCTCCTTCTCTCATGAGCCCTGACTTTTCTCAAGACTTTACACTCTACACTTTTTCTTCTGATCGTTCCTATGTCGCCGTCCTAACTCAAAAGAACGCCAAGAACAATGAAGTACCCATTGCCTTTATGAGCTCTTCTTTCAAAGGCGCTGAACTTAATTACCCAGTGGTATATCGGAAAGCCTACACTATTTTCAAAGCAGTCAAGCACTTCCAGTCCTATATTTTGAAATCCAAGACAAAGATCATTGTCCCGTACCCAGCCGTCAGGAACCTATTAGTCCAGAAAGACCTAGGAGAAAAGAGGGCTAACTGGGTCACCTCCTTGCAGGAGTACGACATAGAAATTACCCCAGCACAGATACTGAGAGGCCAAGGGTTATGCAAGTTAGTTGTTGATTCAGCTGAAGGACAGCAAGAAGAAAGCAATACGTCAAACCTAGGACAACACGATCAAAATGCAATCTGTTGCGCACAAAACTCTGTCAGTTCATGGTACGACGATATAAAATTCTATCTTGAACACGGGTCAGCCCCCCGTCACCTGGATCCCACTAAAAGAAGAGCATTGAGATTAAAGTCTGCCTCCTTTCATTTGGTTAATGGTATTCTATTTCGTCAAAATTTTGATGGCATACTAATGCGCTGTCTTGAGAAAGACAAAGCAGAAAAAGTCTTACTTGAGTTGCATGCAGAAGAAGTTGGTGGTCATTTTGGTGGTGACACCACTTCCCATAAGGTTTTAAGAGCCGTTTATTACTGTCCCACACTTTTTAGAGACACCCATGCCTTGTGTCGTAAGTGTACCATTTGTCAAAAAACATCAAGGCGGTTACAGAAACTAACCTTTCCTTTGCAGCCTGTTTCAGTAGATTCTTCTTTTCAGCAGTGGGGCCTTGATATCATAGGTCCAATCAACCCCCCCCCGTCCTCACAATAGCATAAGTTTATCATAATAGCCACAGATTACTTTACGCGGTGGTCTGAAGCTACCGCATTAAGAACTGTCAACACCGGTCAGGTAATTGCCTTTTTAAATTCGAATATTATTACTCGTTTTGGTATACCTGATTGTTTAGTATTCGACAACGCTTCTTATTTTTCGTCTCTTGAGATGAGCGAATTCGTTTTAGAAAAAGGAATCAAATTGAAGTATTCTGCTAGCTATTACCCCCAGGGCAATGGATTGGCAGAATTAACAAATAAGAACTTGATTAAAATCATCAAGAAAACGGTGGCTAAAAATCACAAAAATTGGCACAATGCACTGTTAAACACGTTGTGGGCTGATAGGGTAACACCAAAAGCTGTTGTAGGTAACTCCCCCCTTTTTCTCATTTATGGCAGAGAAGCAATTCTGCCACCACACATTCTTCTTCCTTCACTTCAGTTATCGCAGAGAATTCAAGAAGAAGATTGTCCCCCTTTGGAAAACCGAATTAATGCTTTGATGAAGCTAGAAGAGGTAAGAGTCCAAGCTAAACGTAAGTTAGATAAGCATCAACTATTGGTTAAAAGCTGGTTCGATTCTAACTCTGCTTCTGATAGGAATTTCGAAGTAGGTGACCTCGTCTTGAAATGGGACAAACCACATGAGGGAAAGGGACGACACACAAAATTTCAAAACTTATGGCTTGGACCATTTCTAATTGCTGAGAAGTTGGGTCCCATCTCGTTCTGATTGTAGAATCTAGAGGGACAGCCTGACACCTATCCGGTAAATGGCCAAGCCCTGAAAATATATTTTTCCTGATGACAACTCTTTGTATATTATGTACATATTTTGCTTTTGTTTTCTTTTCTTTTGTTGTTTTGGTTTTTGATTTCCCCTTTGCACTCATCAGTTTGTGATTTTGGAAATACACATACCTGAATGTTGAACTATTTGGACAAAGAAAACAAAAAATTCCTTCACTGAAATGACTGATAAAAAAAATTGTCTAAACATCAATTATGTACTCCTGAAATTTACTTCTGTGTTGGCAAAGTTTGTTGTTTGAAAGAAGTTAACTGAGTTCAATCTCTGAGATAAACCTGTCATGATCATCTATTATCTTTTGACGCTGTCCCTTTTCCTTAAGCGAATGACTCAGAAGATGTCTCCCTGCCTGAGAAAGTTGGTTTTGTAAATGAACCATCTCTGGATCTTAATAAAGGATAGTTCTAAAAAATTCTGATGAGGTCTGTAAAAAATATGTTAAAATATCGTAATTTTCAGCGTCACCCCGCTCGATTATATATCTTTAAAAAAAAATAAAAAATCATAAAAGAGTTGTGGGAAGTGTTTGCAAACCCGTCAGGATGCTGAACAGGTCCGCTGGCAGCAGGTAAATGCATGCATGACACCAAGACAACTCCGCCTGGGTACTGAACAAGCCTGCTGGCAGCGAAGCAATGTCGGGTATATGAAAATTGGCAAAAATAAGATAACTTGACCTTAAACTGTCCTTTATTCTGATCTGGAACTTCTTGGTAGGATATAGACGTCAGAGTGGGTTAAATGGAAACCCTGTCAAGGCTATGGACGCCTGCTGGCAGCAATGGCTCTGTCAACAGTATTGGAGATTTTATCTTTAATATCGTGGCTCGCTTGTCTTAAGACTGTTATCAATTTTCATCTTTTAAAAACTGCTGGAATATTTGATTAATGATGATGTTTACACGATTTTCTGGTTGTTATTTTTGGGTTAGAATTTTTCTCATTATCCTTATCTGAATTTGTTCTTTTGGCAGAGATAACTGCTTCTACCAGTGTGTCTCCATTGTTGGCAACCAATTCGCATTTTTATACTGTCCTGATAAGCTTCCTACACCAGTGTTTTGCAAACCTTGAATAAAACGACGCTATTATTTTGTGCATTTGCACACTTACCTTGGTTCTAGTTTTCACGACTGCAAGCGTGAAAACTTTGATTCCGAAGTCAGTTTAAAATTGTCATTAGATTTCTATGATCACTCTTTATGGTCATTGCGCCTCTAATTTACTCATGATTATACAATTGGCAAGACCTCTTGGTCTGTACTCATTTGGCATTCTTTGATTGATTATATGATTTTGTTTTATAAGTGATTGAATTTGTGATGCATTGGTGATTGGATTCATATGTTCTTTGATCGATTCACTTGGCACATTGGTTTCATAAAAACACATGTGTGTTGTGGCAAGACCCTTGGTATAAATCGTTTCACACGACACATAGTTCATATAAATCGAACCCTTGGTATGATTTCGATTTATTCCTTTGGTTTTGAAACTATGACTATTGCTCGTGCAAGTGTTTTATCCACTTACCATAGGTTTCGTTGGTTGATTGGATGGCATTGTTTTTAACATATATGCATAGTCATTTGAATCGTTATACGCGCTGGCGGTTGTACTGTGGGTAATGACTATTCTGCATGGACCGAAATAGCTCCACCACCTTCGCACGTTCTATCATAAATGTTTTCCCCCTATCCCGAGTCACCCCTGGTGTTTTCGGTAAGCCTGTGAGCATTCTTCCCCTGTGTATACTATGTTCAAACCCTAGCCCCTGCACCCTGCTCACCGTGTGCTCCTGTCTATGGCACCGGTGGTTCGCATAGAGTCGAACGGTAACCAAGCTCTGTTGTTATTTGATAACGCCCGTAAGCATTTAGAAAACAATGGTTGGTTGGTGTTTATACAGAGGTTCGAGGGTTTCAATATTTTTGTTGCACAAGAATTCGCCCTCACCTTTGAAGGGTGTAGGGCTAAAATTGGTGACATTCATCTTGAGCTGGATGAAGAATTCATAAGCTCTGCTACAGGATTGTCAGCCACAGGGGAAAGGTGGTTCAAAAACTCCAAAGTCGATGAAGTGGTGTGGCCTTTGCTATTCATATCAAGAAAGGTTACATCCTGTGACAAAGGTATGCCTATTTCCACCCTTAAACCCAGGTGGCACGATCTTTTGATAATGGTTAAACAATTTGTGACCTGTGAAGGTCGGTATGGATTGGTTTTTCTTTATCACCTCCGGTTGTTGATGAATTTCATGGGTTATCCTTTGAACATGTCGCATTACTTCTTCCGTAGTCTTTACAAAATGGCTAAGAGGTTCAAATGCGAGAAGGCTAATAACAGCTTGTTTCACCATGGCTTTATTAGACTCATCGTCGCACACCATTTAAACCTTCACGACGATAATTGGCAAGCCTTTCTATCTTGAAATGGCTTTGTTGATTCAGAGTCTGTCCAAATCGACAAGCCTGTGGTCAGTGAGACGATGGTCGGGCCACCCGTGCCATTCCATGTCCTTCTACCCCCTGACAAACCCTCTGTTCTCCCTGATATCGACCTACCCGACATCATAACAGACAAGACTGAGGCTGTAAAGAAGCCTGTGAGTAAGAAAGCCAAGGGTAACCCTACTGTCAACAGCAAGGGTAAAAATAATGCTCTATTGATATCGAGACTTGCCCGGAATAAACCTAAGCCAAACGTCGATGAAAAGCCCATAGTTCTGAGCGAGGACTCGGACTCCGATATCGAGCGCTTCCTAGCTGGAGAGTACCCTTATTCCGATGGTCTATTCTCCAAGCAACCCTATGACTATGTATCTAATTTTCCCCCATGCCTAAAGAATAATCCTAACTACCCAGGAATCAAGCTACATAATGAAACCCTCGATGATTTAAACAAACCCTCACCTGCAATTTCGAAGCCCGAGCAAACATCATGCATCCAATGCAATGTGTGGCTAGAGCGTTATTACACTAACGTCCCCTTGCTGCAATCAAAGATCAAATCGTTAGAAGACCAAGTCACAGTGATATCAAAAGAAAGGGACATGCTTCAAGCTAATGACAAGAAGCAAAAAACCACTAGTTTGATTGTTTTCAGGAATGTCGAAGCTGCAACAGCCTTCGTCAATTCCAAATTATCATGACCAAGTGTTTTCTAATTGTCCAGGTATGAATTTCAATTTTAATTTCATTTTAGGAGTGGCTTGAATTAATATAATGAATTGGTTTTTGGGTTTCGATTAGTTCTGTTCATTATTCGAAATGATTCTTTCATAGTTTGGTTATAAAAAACGGTTATGTTGTGAATCCTGTACAGTAGATTCTTTCTGCTAAAATCGAATGTAGTTATGATTTAGCTATGCGATTTTGTCATGTCGAGCTTAGTAGAAGCGATTGATTGGTTTTGACTTGGTATGGTTCGCTTTAGAAAAATTCTGTTGGTTTGAATTAATGTGATCAATGGGGTTTGTTTTCATTTAGATTTTGATTGCATCTGACCTGTATAGGAGATTTTTGTGCTAAAATCAGAGCACGGCTAGGTTTTTATTTGGTACGATTTTGTTGTTGTTGGATTCTATCGGCTCTGATTTAGTTCTTATAGTATGATTTTGGAACGATTTTGTGGGCTTAAATTAGTATGATCCTTTATATGCGTTATGTGTCATTATTAGCGACTGGGTTGATAAATACGATGTAATCTAATAAACTCAAAACAACCCGATTGACTTTGATTTACCAGGAATGACTCTATTTTATATTGAATCAATATTCTCATCTGGATTTTGGATTACATTCGACCTGTGCAAAATAACTAATTTGCTAAAATCATGGAGCTGTGTTGATTCATAACGATTGTGTCAAATCCAAACCGTTTTGATTCGCTCCTGTTTGATTTGATTTGCAAGTGACTGCTGCGTGCCACGATTGGCATGATCGTTTGTATTTGTTCTATCAGTTTGAAAAACGATCCTGTTGATTTCGTTTGGATTCGACAATAACTTTGTTGATGGCTAAAGCGACATAAGCTATTGCATGGGAAATTTGTTTAGTTGGTTCCTGATTGGTTTTGATTTCAATTGGTTCATGAAAACGATTTCATTACTGTCGAGTTATCCAATATGATTCTATTTACCTGAAATTGTGATAACAAATGGAACAGAGTACATGTATCTCTGTAATCAGTCGATTGATCATAATCTTGTTTGCTCTCAAATTATTATAACAGTTTTTTATTTGAATGATTCGTTTGTTTTCAAATAGCAATTAGATACTTGTTTAATAGTTTGAATTTAATTCTTTGAGTTTTGAATTGGTTTTAAAATGATTCTGTGTTTGATTTAGACCAGCTACAGAATCGCAAGATTCTGTAGCTAGTCTTTAAACTTAGATTTTTATCAATTTTATCAACAAAATATCCTTTTAACTTGTCTATTTTTGTCCTCTTTCAGGTACATACGAATTGCAATGATCAATTTGGGCATGTTGTGGCAATATAAGAGATATTTGTGTGATGTAGTTTTTATTTTAAGTTTGAGTCAGAAATAGAGACTTGGGATATCATCCCAGATTTTGTGTAAATTGTTTTGATAATTCCCACAGGGATGTTTTACCCCGTGGGAGGTCTTTAAATACTTGTTATTTTTTGTAATAAGCATCATTCTCACTGTGGGAGAACCAGACTATGGATTTATGATACAAACTGAGATGAAAGTTGATGTCTTGTAACATCTTTCACTTTCAATATATCAAACTTTTGTTTCAAGTTTTATTCATATCATTTTGCAGTCGATTATAGACTACTTTAGCTATCGTAATCTATTGCAGGTTGATGTGACTTTATTAATGTGTAATCTATATCTGATCACTCTCTTATTTAAAAAATACAACAATTGATTTGTTTCAGTTAATGAATTACATATTTCTCTTCTTCGTTGACTGAATCATTTTGTACAAATCCTTACACGGAGATTTATCTAAATGTTATGATTTGTAAATCATAAGATTGCTGTAAATTTTTATGTCTTGTTTGTCCTGTAATTATATTTGAAGAGCACAACAGCTTTTCGTTTACGAGAAGCTCGTGGAGAATCTGGTGTGGGTTTCCTCCCACCAAACAGCTGAATCGACCATCATACACAGGACAAACCTGAAATGTTACTTTAGGTCAGTTGTTATATTTTGTTTAATAGTTAATTAGTTAGTATAATATAAGTAGTTTAGATAAATATATATTAGTTTAGATACATAGTTAGAACTATTGTTTTAATTGCTTAGCTTAGATAAGTTTTCAGTTTATTTATTTTTCATAAAATTATAAAAATAAAAATAAAAACAATAGTTTCGTTGTATTAGGACAGACTACAAATTATTTTTGCAGGTTTTAATTTAAATTTGTAACTTGTAAATATTGTACATTTGTGATTAAGATTTAAGTCTGTTAGTAGTTAGATGTTTAATTTCATAGGGTTATCATAGTATTAGATAGTAAATTGTATATATACAGTTTTGATTTGTTTAGTTTGTTTTAATTGTTATTTTTTATTTTTAGATTAGTTAATTTAGAGTAGTTTTCTTTTGTTTTCTTAGGACTTAGATCGGCTAACGGAGCCGCTAAACCCGTCAGGGTGGGTTATCCCAAACGGCTTGGGTTATTTAGACAACCCCGGACCGGATCCACTCTTCCAGTTGGCGAGCATTCAATTTCGCCCGTCAACAATATGACTTTCTTTCCGGTGCCGGAATTTGTCATTTGATACAAAGAGAGAAGGTTGATGGAAAGTTTGGGAATGTGCAACACATTCACAAAGCTTTCGTTGGCGAGTTCAATCCTTCCTTTGTTGGTGAATTCAACAGAAGAGTTGTACCACATTAGAATAGGAGGACCTTTGCATGCATCCAATGAAGAATAGATTGCTTTTGAGGCAACCATGTGATGTGATGCTCCTGAATCTATGATCCAAGCATCGGGAGAGGATTTGATGGCAATCAAGGCATGGCTAGAATTTACCTTCTTGGGATTCAAATCTTCTGGGTTCTTCTTCTTGGAACCCTCGGGGATGCAATCTCCAAGTTTTTTTTGCTAAAGTATTTGAGACATTAGATCTATTTTTTTCATGCATGCATGCGGATTCTGGATGGAATCCTTTCTGACAGTACATGCATTTCTCCCCTTTTTCCCTTTGGATCTGGAGGCATCGATGAAGGGTTTTGTGTACCTTCCTTATTCGGATGTGCATGAGCTTTCCTTTTGTCTTTATGTTTAGATTTATGATATTTATGGCTTCCATCTTGCATAGTAAGTGCATGTGCCTTTGGGACTTTGATTTTGCCCATGTTGATGAGCTTGGTTTGCTCTTGCGTCAGGGATTCGATGAAGTCCTCAAGAGAAGGCATATTCCAGGTGGCTCCAGAGGCGAATATGACTGAATGGAATGTGGAAATGAACACAGAGACTTCAGGACCAAGTTTGGAGAGAATGGTGAGAACCATTTGTTTCTCCTCATATTTATCAACCCCGCAAGCTTTAAGTTGTGACAATAAATCCTTGAATTTTGTAAATAAATATTGGATATTTTTTAATCTTTTTGGATCCAATATGAGAAATTCCACCTCCAACATGTGTCCCCTCATCTCATCCTATTTTCCAAAGAGCCCTTCCAAGGTGGTTCAGGATTCATTGGGAGTCTTACAGGAAGATATGTGAAAAAGGAGATCAAGATAAATAAGATTGCAAATCGTTCCGAGTGCTTCATCCATCTGATTTAAATACTTATATTTTTATCTGGATGATGTCGGTTATGTATATTTATTCATGGTTAACCTATACAATCCTTTGGTTCGGAGATGAATCATTATTCTCTCCTTCCATGCAAATTAGTTGTAAGGTGTAAGAATGAATTCTTTTTGGAAATCCATCTTTCCATTGTCTTCAATCTTTTGTACCTGCAAAAACATTTGGTGTATATTTTTCTTAGCATTCTGTCATCTCTGATACCATGTAAATGTGTTGAACCTACACAGAATATATCTAGATAGAAAATACTACACACATTTGTAGAGAGAAATTTAGAAAGAAGAAGGAGAGAAAGAATAGAAGAATTCTCATAAACCATTGTGAATAATGAATAATTTGCACATGATATAATCTGTATAACTCAATTAATGCGCACTGGAGGAGAACCAATGCACCATAGTGGTGTTATAAAGTGATATGAACACACACCAGTAGTTAAGAGAGTGAACTGCCACCTAGTCTAGTCTCTCAGGCAGTTACGAGAGTGAACTTCCACCTAGTTGAGTTAACTAGTCAACTAGTCTTCAGTTAACTAACTGAACAAATTGTAGTGAGGAGTAGGTGAAGGAGTCAGGGGTAATGATCCAATATGGTGATTATCCCAAGAAAAGTGTGCATTAGCATGGTTATGATCCCAATGTTGCATGGTGACAAAATCAATGCAGCATCTAGACTCAACTCAACTAGTCAAACTGAAGTGTCAGCTGAAAGAGAATAATCTCCAGGTGGAATATTCTCCCCTAAAATATAGGAGACCAAATAATGACTAATTATGACTAATAAACAAGGAAAAAACTTAGGAAAAATAAATCCTAGGTGTGTGTGAAGTAACTCCAACACTGTAGGTACTCAAGTTTCTTGGAAAATATTAACCACTTTCAAGACTCACTTCCAAGCTATCTTCCACTTAGTATCTTGAACTATAGGGGCATCATTTCCATCATCTCACATTTCATCTCATTTATCCCTAGGGTCACCCGATACTTCCCCCTTTTGTTGGATTCATCCTTCACTAAATAGAGGGGAGGGTTTATCTAAGGTGTCAGTGGGTAAAATATGCCACTGTTATCACCATCTTGTGGATCGGGTCATGCTTTGTCTAACCTATATTTTGTAAGATGACATTTTGGCACCATTTTCTAGTAGGATTTTGAATCTTCTTTCATGTCCTGATGACACTTTAGAAAGCTTCGTTCCCATTTCCTTTACCCCTAGATTTTCTAGTGACTCCACTTGAAGAATGTTCCCTTTTCACCCTTGATAATCTTGTATTAAAGCTCATCTTGTGACTCCATTATGGGATGCACTTGGAAAATGCATTAGCCAAGTCCCAAGAATGATTCTAAGCATCACAAACCTTCACCCAAATGGTCTAGTCCTCTATCATCTCCCACTTCTCATGATTTTCCATATACCTCTCTTATTCCTCGATCTTCACCTACTTCCTCTACACCTTCGTTCCCATCCATTCCCAATTCACCAAGTACTACCTAGAGCCTGTGGGTTAAATATGCATAAAAACCTTTAGACATGACAAATATCCTTGGATCTCCTCATAAAATCCCAAGTGACTTTAACAAATGGCTCCCTAGATTTTCGGGAGATGATTTCATTACAATTGAAGATCATTAAGATGCCTTCCTTCACGCTCTTGAACCCCATGATCAACATGAATATGTTCAGATGAGACTCTTCTCCCGCACTCTTGTTGAAAGGGATAAGGAGTGGTATGATAGTATTATTCCAGGGACAATCATGAGTTGGGATTTTTTTTAAGGACGTTTTACAAAAATATTTGGAAAAAAAAATATTTCCAATCCCTTTATGATCAACTCTATCACTACCAAAGAAATTCATGAGAAAGTATAAGGAAATTTAAAGATAGATTCAATACCCTCGTGAGGAGTTTTCCTCAATATTTCAAACCTTCTTAGAGTACCATCCTCAAGTCCTACATGTCAACCATAAAATATCCCCGCGAAGTTCTAATTAGAAAGGGATGCCTTACAACTTTACTTGAATCCCAATAAAAAGTGTGTGAGATAGAATACAACATGACATCTTCCCTCTATCAAGATGAGGATTGTCTTGAGGAAATCATTTAGATAAATCAAGTTACTAACTTTGTAGTATTGGATTCTCCCCACAATATCAGGACATACCTGTAGAGGGAATGAGAGGAGGCCACTAAACAAGTTTTTGGTTTCATGATGAGTCTATTGGGGGGAAATAAGGAACCAAAATCTAAAAAATTACCTCCCCTAATAAATGAGATTTTGAAAGATGAAAGGAAACGAGTAGCAACACAGGTTGAAGAAACGTTTTTGTAACATATTCAACAATTTCTAATAGAGCCACACAAAGAGAAGGAAGTTGGTGCCATCTAAAATGGGGAGAAATGTTTTTCCCCAGACAAGACCAAAAAAGAATACTTTGTAAAATATCACGTTAACATAACCCATCAAGTTCTGGATGAGGGGATTGAAAACACCTTCATTTTTACAAACTCCCTTTTTCTAGAAAAAGAAAAGAAGGAAGGATCTTGGGGCTTATACTTAGATGGAATTCATTTAAGATCAGGCTTAGGCACAAGAATAATCTTGATATCACTTAATAACAAGACTACCATGTTTTCGTACAGGCTTGAGTTTAACCGTGCACAAACAAAATCATCAAGTATGAAGCCTTCATATTGGGCATGAACCTTTCCATTCAAATGAACATCAAGTCTTTTCATGTAAGAGGAGACTTAGAATTGATCATTTCATGGGTTAACAAGAATTTATCTGCTAAGAACCCAAGGTTGAAAAAATACAAAGATGTAGTATGGGATGCCATGAATAAATTAGATAACCTTTCGATTGAAGCCATCAATAGGGAAGATAATCATTTTTCATACAACCTTGTCGTTTCCACATCTACTTTACAAATTTTCAAAGAGACTGGACTCTAAAAAGTGGAAGTAAATATCATGACTTAACTACATGATAACTTGGAACATTGGTAGGTTTTTGATAATGAAAACTAGATTCTGCGTTTTTCCCAGAATGAAGGTGAATTCTCAGAAGCCCAGATAAACTTGTTGGTTGAAAATGAAAATATTGAGATCATTGATTTTCCTAAAGGACCTTTACCCAAATGTGCTTTCCCTCTAGAAATAATTTTTGATTGAAATGACATGTATAAGCGGAATCGATCAAGAAAAATCAACGACAAGGTCATTGAATCCAATATTGGCACCAAGGAATCCCCCAAAATGGTCAATTTTGGAAAAGGAACAACACCTAATGAAAGGGAGAAGTTGATTACCCTCTTAAGAAAATTTATGATGTTTTTTCTTGGTATTAAGAAGATCTGAAGGCTTATTGAGAGGACTTCATATAGCATGCTATTCCCCTTAAGGAAGGCACAAAACCCTTTAGGCAGAAGCTCAGGAAAATGAACCTGAAAGTTTACCCACAAGTTCAAAAGGAGTTGCAAAAGATGGTTGATGTAGGAATAATTGATTCTATCAAGTACTCATCTTGGGTATATAATACATTCATTTCCAGGAAGAAGACTGGTGATACAAGGATATGTGTTGATTTCATAAATTTGAACCAAGATTCACTTAAAGACAATTATCCTCTACCAAACATGGAATATCTTTTTCAAAGGTTCACCGGAGCAGAGATGATTCCCATGCTTGATGGTTTCTTAAGATATAAGAACGTGTTGCTAAAGGAGGATGACCAACAAAAAATTTCTTTCACCACCCCTTGGAGGACTTACAAGTATTTTAGAATTCCCTTTGGATTGACCAACGCAGGGGATACTTTCCAATGTGCCATGGATTATTCTTTCATGGATTTAATTGAGAAACTTATAGAGATTTACTAGGATGATCTAACTGCTATCTCTAATAAAAGGGATCAACACATCCATCAATTAAGAACAATTTTCCAAAGGTGGAAAGAATATGTCATTTCTCTCAACCCTCAAAAATCAATCTTTGGTGTGGATAAAGGCAAGTTACTGGGTCATATCATTTCTAAAGACGAAATCTCAATAGACCCTACCGGGATTGAAGCCATTAAAAATATCCCTCTCCCAAAAGACAAGAAATCCTTGTAGTCCTTCTTTGGCCAAATCAACCTCATAAGGAGGTTCATTCTGAACTTTTCCAAAATTGTTAAGCCCCTTAATAGATTGTTAAATAAGTATGCTCATTTCAAATGGGACACTGAAGGTATGCTATATTTCCAACACATCAAAGAAGACATAACTATCGCGCTAGTTTTGGTGAGTCCAAACTTTTCTAAGGACTTCACCATATTCTCTTTCGCTTCAAAGGACACCATCACATGAGTTTTGTTGAAAAATAATTATCAGAAGGATGAATAATCGATTGCTTTCATGAGAAAAAACCTTAGGGACTCAGAGTTGAATTACACCATTACAAAAAAATAGGCCTACTCTCTTGTCAAGTCGCTCGAGAATTTTAGAACTTATGTGGGATACAACAAGATCAAATCTTTCATCCCTTACCCCACTGTAAAAGATTTTTTATCACAACAAGATTGTCTTGGATCAAGGGGAAAATGGGTTTCACAGATACAAGAATACAATTTGGAGATCAAACTGTACAAGATAATAAAAGGCCAAGGGTTGGTTAATATGTTCACAGAAAGCAGTCAAGAATCCATGAAGATGGGAGAGAAGGAACAAATCAACATTGTCGTAAGTGATATTGAGAACGACAACTGGTATTCAAATATCATTTATTACTTGAAGAACCTCACTTTCCTTGATCATTTGGTAAATTATAAGAGGATATACCTAAGGCTAAAGGCTATGAATTATTGCTTTATATAAGATGGTCTCGGGTAGAGGAACCCTTATGGGGTGATCCTCATGTGTGTGAATAAGGAAGAAGCTAACAAGTTAGTTGTTGACCTTCATTCAGGGTATTGTGGAGTCCATTTTGCAACTCGCACTACTAGCCATAAGATCTTATGGGAGGGATATTATTGGCCCACTATTTTCTCCAACACACATTGGTACGTCATATCCTTTCAACTATGTCGGTTCTTTGTCGGTAAAAAATGCCTCCCTGCCCATTTCCTTAATTCATTCATCATAGAAGAACCCTTTCAAAAATGGAGATTGGATTTCATTGGCGAGTTCAGAGAAAAATATAGTAATGGTTACCGATGGGTTTTGACTTCCACTGACTACTTCACTACATGGGTAGAATCCATCCCAACAAAGAAAGAAACATAAGAGGTTGTGATGAAGTTCCTTGAGGAAAAAATTATCACTAAATTTGGTGTTCCTGTCAAGATAACCACGAATAACGCCAAAGATTTTAGCTCGATGGTGCTCAATGAGTTTTGTTTTAAGTATGGAATCATTTTGTCTCACTCCTAAAATTATTATCCTCAAGGAAATGGATTAGCGGAATCCAACAACAAAAACTTCATGAATATTGTAAAGAAAATTGTTGGGGAAAACAAGAAAATTTGGGATAGCAAGATTAAGTATGCCTTGTGGGAAGACTACAGAAATACTAATACCTCTACTAGGAAAACCCCTTTCGAGTTAGTTTATGGATTAGAATCACACCTACCTATAAACATCCAGATTCCAACACTAAAAAATGGCTCAACAATTTGCCACAGATAAAGAAGCATTGGAAGGGAGAATTGACTAACTTATGGAATTGGATAAAACTCGAAGAATGGATTTTGATCAAATGGAAAAGAACCAATAAAAAGTAAAAGGGAATTTTGATCGTATAGAAATACAAAGACATTTCAAGAAGGGGGATTAGGTCTCAATGTGGGACAAGAGGAGAGAAAAACATGGAATGCACCAAACGTTTGACAGTCTATGGTTGGGGCATGTTATCGCACAGTTTGTAGGAAGGGTTTAGGTTAGCTTGAGTCAAGGCTTCAAACTGGCGTAATAGGAGCTTCCCCACCCACTGTCACTTTGATGGGGAGCTCTTTCTATTTAGGATGGCTAGTCCAAGGGAGACGTCCCTAGTAATCTGGGGTTCTGAGAGGGCTTAAAGTTTATAGGATCAAGATAAATATTCCCTTTCATAGATTACTGCCAAGAAGGAGATAGTCAAAGAAGATATGCCACTGACAAGGGCACCTGTTTGCGAGACAAGACAAATAAAACTAAAATGTGCTGCAGTGGTTAGTATTTCAAATATTAATGACTATCTTCAACATATATATGAGCAATGATCAAATGTAATTATTGACGAAGTCAATGATTACCAATAAAGACAAAGTCTTATAGAACTTCTTCAATAAATACAAAATGGTAAAGGCATTGAATGTATACAATCAATCCTTGTTATACCACAATGCAATAAATAAGCTCATACACCAATATTGTTGTTGCGTCACTATTGCAGAAACAAGGTGACGTCAGCCCTAATAATAGGTCAAATTGAAAGACAATGAGTAGGACGTTTTGTCAAAACGGCTTATGAATGCAATCAACAACTCAAAATTTATCAAATAATGTGATGAATGTCACAACTTTTCAGGCCAAACAAGAGATCAAACAAGTGTGACGTCACCTATATTATTGTTGCATTTAGGGTTAGGGTTAGCTAGTCAAAGAGGTGGACGTTTTGACAAATTAAACAACAAATTTGTTTGAAACCTCTATGGCTATAAAGAGATGAGTCAGCTGCAACTTTTAGTCCAAGAAAAGATTCAAATAAGGAAAGACATCATCATCGAACTAGGGTTAGTCTAGACGTTAGGGTTAGTTAGGGTTTCAAATAAAAAAGAGTTTTGAAAGAGTGTTTTAAGCACAAAACCTCAACGTTGTACTTATAGACTAGTGCCTTGGGTTAATGGAGTCAAATGGAGTGAAACTAATGGCTTGGAGAGACTTAAACCTAAGGAGACGAGGGTTAGGGTTTGATGGTGCTGCTATGGCAGGGCCACCAAATCAAAACCCTAAGAAGAGAAGGCTTATTTAGGTGTAGCTAAGGCTAGGCCTAATGCTCCTTCTTCTTTCCTTAAGACTCTTTTGGCAAAACGGCTAGCTAATGAACACAAATCTATGGCTGAAAAGTGTTGTTTAAAGACAAGGCTTTTCAAAAACCCTAGAAGCAAACCCTAGGTGTAAAATAAATTAGGCCTAGGACGCCTTCTTTCTTCAATTTATGTTCAAAACTAACTCAAGAAAAGAGAATGGCTAGTGCAGCTATGGCTAGGCTAAACCTTCTCTAATCAAATGGCTAATAATCTTTTACCATGGGGACATGAAGCCACAACCTACTTGTGTGTTGGCTCCCTAGGGTTTTAATGATTAAGCAAATAACAACAATGTAACCATAACAATAAGCAATTCTACCTACAACCATTCAATAAAGAAGTTTTGCATGCAAAATGTACTTACAAATCCAAGATGAAGCTTATCAAACCCTAGTTGTAAACCTTCCAATGATAAATAGCACCAATGCACATG
>ML793602.1:500466-510998 GCA_009831015.1 Picea engelmannii
TGGTGACCAGATAGTGGCAATGTCATACCACTAAATACCTATGAACATAATGGGCCGGCTCGTGATGAGACCTCCCATCCTCTTGGTTAGGTCTTGCATTTATTTATCATTTTCTTAGGGTCCCTTAGTTTCTTATCGAGAGGATTTTTATTTCCTTCTCGGGGATCCCCTGGGCGAAGCATCTCTAGGTTTTCATTTCCTACGGCTTTTATCTTTTACCAGCTACTTTTACCCCCTAGGCCTTTAGCCCCTTCTTCCCACAAGACAAAATGTACCCTGAGAGGTCATCCTAACGGCCAGACTAGGGGAATGGGATGGATGAGCGGGGTATAATATGTAAAAGTGATTAGATGGTGGGAGCGGATGATGGCTCTGCAAAACCCCCTTGGTGGCTAGCCAAAACCCATGAATACCAGCATGCTAAGTTATCCCATCAATTACCCCAACAATGGTCAAGTGTATTAGTGTAATATCCAAGCAATCATCCAAAATGAAAGGAACCTAATGCATATATAAGAAGGTTATAACGATCAAATACGACACATACCATGATACCTCAGACCAATTACCTCATGGAGCAAGAGTCCTCTCCGATGCAAGCCCAGGCCGGTAGTGATGGAAGCTGGTACTGCTGACAGGACGAATCTGGCTGAAAAGAAGAAAGATGGGCCCTCCAGGGCCATGCTCAAGTCACTCCTGCTCTCGGTACTCCATGTCTAGGACCATGTGGGCCTCGAGACATGATCTCCTAGTTATCCCTAGATATCGGGGATAACAGGGCCCTACAATATAGAGGAAATATCTGGGCCAGACTCTTTTTATCTGTCCACAATAGAAGGGAGGAGGATGCCATTACCAGTGAATGGATCCCTCCTAAAAAAAAATTCCAGGGTGGCACTTGACTTCTTCAGGACCTGAGCTCTAGCTAAGTAGGTAGGTCATCTTGCTTTCCTTACATTTTCACCTTGATTTCTCATGGTAGTTTAGTTTCATTTCATTTTTCATTTTTCTCTACTTGTGTATTTCTTTCATCATATTACATGTTTAGTTTAGAATTTTTTCAAAAAATGCAAAATTTTCTTACTAGATTGGTTGTTATTTTGATATTTGATATATGGACAAAGGCTGATAGAATCACCCTGGATTTTACAATTTTATGTTTTAGTGTAGGAACATGTCCACCAAGATATTTTGTTGTTCTCATGCACTCTACCATGAATCACATGTCCCAAAGTAGGAGCCATATGTTATCCCGAGTTCCTAGGGGTAACTAAGGAGATGATGTCTCAAGGCCCTCAGGTTGCAGACATGGAGTACTAAGAGACAACTTTACCAATAATGTCCACTTAAATAGACATAGACCCACCTTGCCACCATGGTTCCAAGTTCATCATGAGGGTATGCACCACATCAACTAGCTTCTGAAAGACATTGGGTCTTGCTCCATGAGCTACAAGTCAAGTATTATGATGATTATCATTTCAATATTTGAGGCATTTGAGTTTGTTGCATTTAAAAATTCTTTTGATTGTATAATGTCTTCTTGGAAATTATGCTCTTTTCCTTGTTTTACTTGATTGTTGACATTGCACCCTAGTACATGGGTTTTCCTTGGGGATAGGTTTTCTACTAGGAGGTCCTATTGATGATTCATCGTGCCACCCCAAACCATACTGGTGACTTTCCACACTTAATCCCCTCGTCTCCTTATCTTTTGGGATTTTCGAGTGTACTGACCCAAGAAGGGATAGTCCCTCATTTCATGGGAAGAAAGGGCTAAAGTCCCAGAGGCTTATAGATGGAAAAAGATCAAATCCAATCATGAACCTTCTATATGCTCATTGATGGATATTGAGGACAATGAAATGTATCTCATAAGAAACTAATGGGACCCATGAAAAATAATTAATACAGAATGCCAACCAAGGTGGGGCATGTGTGGGTAATGTTTTTCATGCTCAGGTAGAAGCTCCACACATTGTATTCAACTTGGGGAAGCATAATGTGACCTGGGTAGAGACAAGGTGGGAATTATTTTTCATGCTTAAGTAGAAGCCCCACCTTGGCTTCAACCAGGAAAGATCTTAAAATAACAAAAGGTAATAAATGGGCTTGGAAAAAGTTTGCATTGAAAACAAAGGTGCAACACACCCTCTACAAAGGTACCCATAAATGAGATATTATGATCCCATGTATGTCATGAACCCCATGCCAAAGATTCTTCCACAATCAATGTCACTTTTTCCACATGTCTTAGAGACGGGCCCACTTGGGAAAAACTCTTAAAATTGAGTTCCGATCCACCCAATAGGTCTCTTTGTCAATCCTCCCATACCCAAACTTGGAAAATTGCATAGGGTCTTTGAGTACTTGTTTATTTTGATGAGGTGGTTTTGATGTACATACTTAGATGACTATTTATTGATTTGATTTACTTATCATGATGCATTTGAATTTATATCCTTGGAGGGCACATTCACTGTCTTTGCAGTACCTAGTTGATGGACAGATTTGGAAGAACAAACCTATCCTAGGCTTCCTTGGGGCTTAAAGCCCACAGGATGGATACCATTTCCCATGCATCAGACGATGATGCTAGCTTTGGGGGCATAAGGAGACACTATGGATAACTTAACCCAAACCTTTGCTTGCCCAATAGTTTTCTTTTGAGGACAAAACATCACATTTAAGGAGTTTGACGTCACCTTAGGGCTAGGGTTGTGGTGGTGTTGTTGTTGTTGATTGAAACTTAGCACATTTGATGGGAGAAGGCTTGGATTAAAGAAGGAAGACCTAGCACATGAGAGGGGTGCTCTAGATTTCCCAACGACTTCCACTTTCCACTCCAACAACTTGCATAAAGTGTCAAAATGTCACCCTTTAGAAAGGTTGGCATCATCCTAGGGTTTCTATTGTGCAATTTTTTAATTTTAAATTTGAATTTATCTTGTAAAGAGGAAAAGTATGGGATGTTGACCCTTTAATTTGTGGTTACCCTAAAATTAAGTGGAAAAACACTTGTAGGAGGATTTGTATAAATAAGAATAATTTCATTTCATTTTCACATAACATTTTTTGGGAGAAGAGATTCCTTGGCTGAAATTTGCACCCTACTATGGAATTTTTTACATATCTCTCTTGTCACTTGTTGTTGTAATGGTTTACTTTGTCTATTGGATAGATGGATGATTCTCTATCTCTAGTGGAGGTCTATTTCTTTCTTTATGGTGGATTTCCTTGGTTAAAAAGAGTTTTATCTTGTTAATGCTTGGACTAGGTAAGGAATATTTATTGCTATTGCTTATTTTCTTAGTTACAAAGTTGATTTTCTTAATATTTTTGGGAGTATAAGTGAATACAACCCCACTATGTCCATTATAATTGTCTTGGAATAATTTTTTTCATAAGGAAATCCTAGGAGGAGTAAAAGGGTTTACACCCTCCTAAAGTTTTTACTAGCTAGCTTAGCTTGCCTTGGGGAATAAAAGGGATTACACCCCCAAGTAAGTATCTCAAATAGATCCTTAATTTTTTGTACTCCACAACCCAATAGTTAAAGGAACTAATCTTCTTTCATTGGAGAAACAAAATCATTGCATTGGGATACATGAAAACACGAGATATTGTAATTTTCTAAGTTGGAAGCTTTTGCTAGTGCTTAAGGCTTTCTTGGCCCACTAGGGTGTCTCACTTCTCCAAGTATTTGTTGCTTCTGTAGTAATTTTAATGTAAAACCAATAATACCATTAGGGTTGCAACAAACCTCTCTCTACTTTGATTATAACTAACTTTTTAAACAATCAAAAGTTGCTAATAAATTTCCTCTATAATCTACTTGTCTCAATGCACTTTTTGGGTGGTTTACTTGCTTGTTTTGTGGGTTGAAATTTTCTTTTATAAAAATAGTATGCTACATCCATAAGGCTGATAAAATATTTCTACAATACTTGTTTATAATAGCCTTATCTTTGTGCTAAAGTCTTACGCTTTCATACTTGAGTTATAATAGTGATTGCTAGCTTATCTCTTGCATCATTTACTTGACTTTTACCATCTTGTTATCAGCTTTAACAATCATTTCCTGGCTGATATATATCTCTGTTGACTTCTTCAAAATAGGTACAACAAGCTTAAATTGATTTTCCACTTAACACTAAGCTTGCATACTCATGTTTTTTTGTGGCTTGGGAAGGTACAATCATCTTCTGCAGGTACTCAAGTTTCTTGGAAACTATTAACCACTTTCGAGACTCACTTCCAAGCTATATTCCACTTAGTATATTGACCTATAGGGGCATCATTTCCATCATCTCACGTTTCATCTCATTTCCCCCTAAGGTCATCCGACACCTCCCCTTCTGTTGGATTCTTCCTTCACTAAAGCGAGGGGAGGGTTTATCCGAGGTGACTATGGGTAAACTCTCCCACCACTATCACCATATTGTGTATTGGGTCGGGATTTTCCTAACCTATAGTTTTCACGATAACACAAACCAATGAAGCTCAAGCGACCATATCTTAGATGCCACAACCTAGATTGGTTTATTGTATCAACTTTGAATGCAACTGAAAATAAATTCTTCATGTTTAAAGAAAATATTCTCATGTTTTTCATTTTGACTGTTATAATTTGATTATCACTGCCATTTATATAAAAAATAATGAATTCTCCATTCTCAAACATAACCCTATATCTCTTTTGACCTAAATTCCAACACTAATGAGGTTATGTTTTAAACTATGGATGTAGTATACACCTTGGATTTGTTTAATGTCACCTTGCATGGTGCAAATGAAGATGCATCATTTATCCATGACTGGAACTTTTCTTTTATCTCTCATTCTCACCTCATATTTCACTTATTCATGAATGCTAGAAATCATTTCTTTGTTTCCACTCGTGTGGTTTCTACAACCACTATCTAAGTACCGAACATTCTTATTACTTTCTTCTGCTACATTGCAAATGATATTTATACATTATTTTTCTTTTCACTTTCAATTTATTCTCTCTTAATGAAATTTTCATTTTGTTGATACATATCATATTTGTTTTTTCTACATTCAGAGGCATAATGTCCAACCTGTTTACAGTAATGACATTGGACATTGTATTTGTCATATATTTTTTAAAATCTTTTGCGTGAATTAATATTGCTCCTTCTTCTTCCACATGTTTATGAGAAACCAATTCTTCCTCTTTCATGGTTGTTGTTGAAATTACCACTTCCACCACCTATAGCAACACCTCTATCACTTTATGCTCTTCCTCTTCCTCTAATTGAAACTTGAGATCTAAAAGCTTTCTCGGAAGAGACAATAGTTGATATATTCAGCCTTTATTCTTGGATTTGCAAGGAACCCATAAGCTCATGAAGACACATTTGAGTTAAAACCTTTGACCCTTCTAAAACTACAACAATAAGATCAAATCTAGGAGAAAGACTTTTCAAGGTTTTTTCTATGATTCTTTGATCCTCAAGAGTGTGTCCATTAGTTCTAATTTAGTTAACCAATGTCATAGTGTGACTAAAGAAACCATTCACTAAATCACACTCCATCATTTGCAAATTTTCAATATATCTTCTTAACAATTGCAACTTAACAAGATTTACCTTTCTTTTGTCTTCTTATGCATTTTGCAAAGCTTCCCATGATTGCTTGGATTTTGTAATTGCTACTATCCTTGGAAAAATGGAGTCTCCCATAGTTTTTGTATAAAGTACAGAGCCTTGTCATCCTTCTTCTTGTTCTCCTTTAGTGTGTTCTTCTCAGTGTAAGTGAGTGCATTGAATGGAACCTAGTCTAAAGGATCAGGGAAGTCGTTTTCAACAATCTTCCACAACTCTTGAGAGAAGAAAATGGTATTTATCTTGATGTGCCAAACATCATAATTTTTCCATCAAACTGTGGTACTTGTTGTCAAATGTTATTGCAGCTATCCATCTCAAGGAACCATAATATAAACACGAAAAACCTCTAAAAAAACCCCTCTTATACCAATTTGTTAAAAAAGAAACATAGTATGTGCACAAAGTAGAGTGAAAAGAGAGTATAAAACAGATCAGTTCTTTATATGCAAGAAAACACTATTTATATTGCCAACTGAAATCTTTACAATCAGTGTTGCTGTAATTTTTATTCATTATATGTTCACTAGTTTTGTCTATCTATCAGAAAACTATAACTTTTCTATTTAAAACAAGTTAGGTTGCAAAATATCTACCCACTACAACAACATGCATTAAATTAAATTTCTGGTGACTAACTAAAATAGATTTAAGAGGTTCAACATCTCTCCCTAATTGAAAGTGAGTGAAAGTCAAAAGAAGTTACGGGGCATTTATCTGAGATTGTTGTTCATGGTTTGGACTATGGTGAGTCGAAGACATTTATAGCAGACTGATCATCAAGCTTAACTTTAACACAAGAAACTCAAACTACTCTCCCTTTTCTCCGACCCCCTGAGGTGATTCTGTTGAGAATTCGCCGTTATTTCTGGAAATTTCTTGTTCCTGCTCACTCTTATTTTTTTAATGTGCAAAAAAAAATGATATCAAAATTATATATATATATATATATATAATTTTATTTTATTTAGTTAATAGTATTAATTAAAATTAAAGTGTTTCACAAATTAACATGAAAGTTGAACAATGAAAATATATAGAATATGCATTATTTTATTTAGTTAATAATATTAATTAAATATATTATATGATATAGTATATAATTTTAATAGTTTTATATGTTACATTGTGAAGAAATGAAAACGCAATTTGTTTTTTTATTAACAAATGAAATGTTATTTTATATTATTTAAAAAATAAATGATTAAACATAAATTTTAATAATTAATTAATATTATTAATTTCATTGTGTAATTATTTATTAGTTTATATTTATTTTTGTTTAATTATATAATTAAATTAAACAAGCATTTGACTCAATTTTAATTATTTTTATTTATTTATGATTATACTTTTAACATCATTTCAATCTAAAATTGTCCATTATAGAAGGATTAACAAATGAAATGTTATTTTATATTATTTAAAAAATAAATAATTGAACATAAATTTTAATAATTAATTAATATTATTAATTTCATTGTGTAATTATTTATTAGTTTATATTTATTTTGGTTTAATTATATAATTAAATTAAACAAGCATTTCACTCAATTTTAATTATTTTTATTTATGATTATACTTTTAACATCATTTCAATCTAAAATTGTCCATTATAGAAAGAAGGTTTACAAAATAAAAAAAAAGTTAAAAGTATTATTAAAAATTCAATATTTATAAGAAATAGATAAATTAATTAATGATTCATCATTAATAATTATAAAAAAAAATTAAAGGTCATTTTAGCATTTGTATAGAATTTAATTCCCCTATAAATATTATAAATATAAATATTATAAATATGATAGTATAGTATAAAACTAAATAGTATAGTATAAAACTAGATGATAACTAATATATGTGTTTGATATTTTTTTTTGTTAGTGGCATGTTAGAGTAGTCCAAGTTAAACAAGTCAAAATGACCAATTGCTTTGATAATTTATGTCGTGATTTGTGTCTTTGACTTGCTTTTAGTAATCCACGTAGACCATTACTCTACATATATATATTTTAAAAGAAAACCATTTGATAATATAAAGCTAGATGATAACTAATATATGTATTTGATATTTTTTTGTTAGTGGCATGTTAGAGTAGTCCAAGTTAAATAAGTCAAAATGACAATCTATGTCATGATTTTTAGTAATCCACGTAGATTATTACTGTACATATATATATTTAAAAAGAAACCATTTAATGTCACACCTTACAAAATATGATGAATTGTTTTCAATAATAATCCATTAAAAAAAGAGTTGATAACATGGGGAAGTTCCCTAGGTAATGACATGTCTTACCTAAATGTTTTATAGGTAATGACATGTCTTATCCAAAATAATAAGTGGAATGAACTCCATAATCTCATTTCACCACCCCCACCAAAAAAAAAGGAAAACATGGATAAACATGCATAAAAATATATGCAATATAACCAAATACACACAATGTATACATGTCATATCTAAATATATTCATACTTGCACACAATTTGCACGTGTATCTATCTATCTATCTATATATGCATTTTATATCTATCTATGCCCCTTTGATTAAATAAATGGATCAATAGAAGATGTAGGGATGCCTTTGATTGTTGACATACTCTTTATTGGCCTTACAAACTCCTCCATTTCACCCTAATGTGTGATGTCATAAACTTCTCATTGATTGTCCACTCTAACACACCTCTGCTAAAAAATAAAAAATGTATGTTGTAAGAATAATATCTAGCATCGACTCCTTCGATTTTGGAGTAGAATGATGTGGCACTATCAACACCAATGTACACTTGGATAGCTATAGTGGTGCTACATGAAGAAAATAAGGGACTTGGTCCACCCAACAATGTACTAGAATTAGGGGAAAGAATACTCCATTTTGTGACCCTTAGTGGCAATATTTTGTTTATACGTGATGGGTTGCAATCTTGTGTCATTGAATACTTGTATATATTTTCTTAGCACGAGATTTTCTCTCAACTTGATGACCCTACCCTATCCATCATCTCACAATGGCTATTTCATAATCGGATGGCTACCTAGTTTGTTAGACACGTTGTCATTATGTACTCGGTTAACCCCTCAAAAACATTGGGTGTGTAGAGCAGGGATATAAATCGTATCAAAATGCAAAGGAAAAGGATTAGATTGGCCATTGTAGTGGTGTGCTAGTGTCTAATCAAAGTGGGAAAATGTGTGCTCTCTAAGGGCCCTGTGATGAGTAAGTTGTCTAATTATACATGATTCCCCAAAACAATATTGTATATATTTGTATTTCACTATTGTATGGACCTCATTTCAAGTAATTAGTATATTAGGAGTATGGAGTGTGTGGTTTGGAGTAATTTGATGAGTAGTAAATACAATCACATTGTATTGTATTGTATATGAACTTCATCAAACTAAAACTCAAATATTGAGTTACTTTGGAAAGACTTCAAATTTCCCCTAATTTGCATTTATTCTAAATTCTTAGGCAATATATTATGTATTTGGTGCTAATATCCATGAGCCACACTTAGTAATTGTTGAATTTCATTTGCAAAAGTAATGCATTTCTCCGTCTACTTGAAAAAATATGAAACTACGTTCGTTTTATTGAACAAACATTGTTCTATAACAATTGTTTGTGTTATCACCAAAAATTTGCTCACAACAATACAAGTGGTGTCCGAAGAAATTACCAGTTAAATACACCAAGTAGCATACCTCCAACATTAATAGGATTCAATTAGAAAAGTCACAAAACTATACAAAATGGCTCCTTGAATTCCACCTCACTCTTCCAAAGGTATTTTTGCACACAACAATGTAGGCTAACACTATCAAATTTGTGCAACTTGTGCGACTGTCATCAAAGAAACCCGCATAGATGTGGAAGAGATGTATTTATGATTTTGGTTGGGCTTCACCCACTTCCATCTCGGTTGTACCACAAGAAGTCGTCCAATCCAGGTCTAAATCTATCCTTGGGGCCATTTAAGGACTAGAGAAGTACCTACATGAGTACCCTTATTCACATTGCAAACTAGTTTTGTAAAAGATGAATCCTATAAATACAAGCTTCAGGTATGCACCAAAGAATGATATTTTTAGTGTTGTTATGTTGTTGAAATTTCTCCTTGATATTCCACTATTATCATAAAAGCATTTCAACATACACAACAAGAGCCAACATTCTCACCTCTGGAGAAGTTGGTGATAATTCTTCATAGACATTATCATATTGTAAGAGGAGAAGGAGTTTTACATTGGGGACTTTTAGGAACCTCCCAAGGAGGAAGAGGGAAACTCACAAATTTCATACCTTATTCTACAGTGTGTCTAATAGAATCTTTTCCATTGGTGACTATCCCTTGTTCCAGTTTTTAGTTTTATGTTGCTCTTCATGCATGTTTTAGTTTTGTTATCATTTCTTTTTTATTTCTTATTTACTTCACTTGTTGGCCCAGTAACTAACTAATATTTGATTGTAGTACTTTGTTGGCTTGACAAGGTATCAAAGTTGTCAAGTACCTAAGACCTGAATAGAAAATACCACAATAGTACCAAACATATCTTAATACAATCACCACACAAGATATATGAAACAATATAGAAAAACACCACTTTATTATATCAAACCCTTAGGGTAGGGAAACACCATACAATGGATCCTATTATGGAAGGGATCCTCTCCTGTTCGCTTGCCTCTTTGAGGGGGAAACCTCCTAATGAGCTTCAACTCCAAATACAATACTTCTCTTCATGTCCCATTATATTGTTTGAACCCATTTATATAGTGCTACCATCACCTAAGAACATTCTAGAGAAGGAATCTTCTAGAAGTAGAACCTTCTAAGAAGTCCTCTTACATTTATTATATCTAACTACCATAGTGAGCCTTATTTAATAATATAGTG
>ML793602.1:511012-546420 GCA_009831015.1 Picea engelmannii
CTCTCTAGCTACCTAACATTGGTTTTCTGCTCACCCAAGTGGAAAAACCAACACAACAGTTTAGTGACTCCATTGGGGATTCAATCAAAATTCTCCCCATTTAATCCTTTAGAGCTCTTGTTTTCACTAATTTGTGTATGGAGGTTCCAAAGCTGGCCTACCCCAGCTTTGAAACTCAATAATTAGGCTTCTGGTTAGAAGAATTCAATTTGAATTTTCCTTCCTGTCACGGTTCTATGTGTGAGTGAGTTTTGAAGAAGTAGTCACATACACCTATGCAATCTGCACAATTTCTCTTTGTCTTAGTCACATTGTTTTCACCATTGGTGCACCCTGTGTGGTGAGCGCGACTGATACTTCCACAACCTATGAAAAAAAAATATTCTCATTGTTTGCTAATATTTATGAGTTGGTTTCACCAAGTAGACTTTATATTTTTATTTCCAGCACTTTGTAAAACAATAAAATCATATTTAGAATTCTTTCTTGCATAGATAGTTAGCTAACTTAGGCACTAAAAGGGCTAAAAAAACCACATCTCTTTCATTTTTGTTTCCGCATGGATGGCCAATTAGAGCATTTGAATTCTTAGTTAAGTTTTGTTTTTCATAAATCATTAAACAATCGCTCGGGACTAGGAACCAATTGTGACACTCTTCTTATGCTCTTTCCCTTGCACTCTCTTGAATGATGTAGGGAAATCAAAAAAGGGTGGCTAAAGAAGTTCCATATCCCTCTAGAAAATCATCATTTAAGAGAGGCTAAACCCCACTCGAGCACCTATTAGTTTGATTTGTACAAAAGAAACAAATCCTAAACTTGTAAAGGGCCCATACATGCCCAATTATTTACAAATTAAGATAATTTCAATTTTTTCAAGCAAGCAACAATTTAGGGAGTCAAAATATCAAGTTAGAACACACATGTCCATATTTCCAGTGATCTAGGGATTTTGAATTATACAAGGTTTTTCTTAAAAATATCTAGTAAGTTAATTAAAAAAGACTTGTAATGGACCCCATGATGTCCACATCTTACAATATTGCACCATAACTTATTAAAAATATTTTTGTCACCATCTCACTTCTTGCACACAAGAGAACTTAACCACACACAAAAATTCCCATTGGATACTTGAAGTCAAATTATCCTCTCCTCCCTATGCTCATAAGCGATCTAGGAAAATCAGAAAGACTCAAGACACCTTCAAACTTTTTTTCAAAGCACACCATTTTAAATCAACGAGACTAGTCCATGACCCCCAGTGTTCTAGCCTACTTTATCATAAAATCAACGATTAAAACCTCATTTAAACCTCAGCAGGAGGGGCACAAAATAATTTTTTATTCTAAGTTAGGATCTTGGGGGTAGGCATCCAAATAACCCCCTGTTATCTTTTTCACACTGAAACTTAGAAGTTGATGAAATAGGAATTCCAAATCCTCTAAGTCAAGTGTTCTAACACCATAAGGCGGGGAGATACTCGTGATGTGTTGAAGTTTGAGTTCTAGTTGTTATGTTCGTTCCTCCTTAAGCCACCAAACTCTTGAGAGGTTACCCAACCCATGACCCATTTCTTAGGCTAAAAATCTAAATGTTTCACTTGAACGAGTTAACTTAGTTTCCAAAACCAAGGATTTTCTACCCATGTGGATATCATGGGCTACAATTACATCTTAGTAAGATTTTGAATGTCTGTTGGGAAATATCACCAACACTTTCAATATATTTCCCATTCGCCCCTCATTATAACTGACTATTCAAATCTTCTCTAGTTCCTCTTCCAGTGGATGCATGTCACACTGTTGAGTGATTTTGGAAGGCCTAGTGTTTTTTTTATAGGAAGGACACTAAGTCTTTTAGGACAGATGTAAATTTTTTTTAAGTCCCCCACATGGATAAAACCTACCTAGCCTACAGACTACTTTTAGTTGTTTTATGTATGGTGCTCATTTTCTATTACATGTATCTTTGAGTGATATTGCTATGGTAGGCCAAATACAAAAGAACTTGTTCGTTTATTTCTCTCATCACTATTCACACACACGTTTTTAGCTAGTCCAGAATCATAAGGGAACCACAGAAGCCATGCCATTCTAGATGCCATGACACTAGTTTAGAGATTCTCTCTGAATTCAAACAAACCATAGTTTTTCATATTGTGTATCATATCCATGAATGTCATAAAAGAAGAAGTATATGCAAGCATGATACCACCCACAACAAAGACTAGATTGGTTCCTTAAATCACTAGTCCTGGTTATAGCAAGGGATGTGGCCACCACCATGCCTCAAACTATAGACAAATCCATCACCAAGGCCCAACAGTTGGATAGGTACCTGTTGATGGGTATTTATGACACATCGTCAATGAGAAGGGAAGATTTGGACTGGGGTTGTCTATTTAACGCAAGTCATTTGGAATGATCTACCCTGACGAGTTTTATGCCTTCGTTAGCCAACTAGGATTCTAAAATAATTAAAAGATGTAAAACTAACTAAATGTATAATCCTATCAATCAACAAACTAATATTATTACTTAACTAATAGTAATATTATATGCAATAGATATATACATTTACAAGGTTTAAATAATGCCTCGTGAATAAGATACAAAAATAAAGGAAATTGTTTTTTGCACTATGAATAATAAAATAACCAATAATGAGTGAATAAGATTAGGAATGATATAATGATAATGAACAGAGCATTAAATTTCAAATGATTTAGTCATTATTCATTTGTAAATTAACAAATCAAATAAAAAGATAAACTAACTAACCTAACGTTGATCAGTTGTATAGAAAATGTACTAAGCTAGATTGTCTTTATGTATTGTGTAAGCTCCACTTAACCTATTGTCAAGTATAAATATATGACAAAAAAACAAGAATGATATTTCTTGAAGCAACTCAAGGAAATATTTTATATTTCGGAACAGATCTATGATAACAGAAAGACAAATAGATTTTCACTCATGTGACTTTAAATTGTCCAAAAGCTAAAAACAAAATCAACTCCAACCCTCAACAAATGCTATTATCAATGACACAACATTCGATGTAAAATCAAAATGTATAGATAGACAATTAGTCACAGATATTAAAAGAACCAATATATAATGAACCATGTAAAAGAAAAACACAACATGAAAAAATACATGTAGAACAGTCTAAAGCTAGTTCAATACAAATAAGTTTTCATGTACAAAAATTATATGAGAAACAATAATCGCATTGCACAGTCTACAGAAGGACTAAAGACAAAAGGTAAATTGTATCCCATATATTTTCAAAATGATAAGTCCATCATAAGGTCCAAAAGGAATTGCCCTTATTTCTGGGCAAGCAGTGCTATTTAAACCAAATTCCTAGTTTGTTTCTCATATCATACAAGATAGAGACAGATCTACTTTAATAAAGCATTTACTAAAACAAAATAACCATAAATATAGGTCTGTTGAGACAACTTATCAAAATAGTTACATCATTCAAATATTGTTTCTCAAAAATGAAATTACAAGTTCATTGTATTCCCAACTTTTGACTCGTTATTTTAACCTTTTCACATTGATCTACTGTTCACCTGAGAAAAGAGAAAAATGAAATATAAATTAGAAAACAATCAAATAAATAAATTAAAAGACAAGCTATAGAATCTATGATTCTGTATCTGGTTAAAATAAAAACAAATTCAGTTATTATTTAAACAAATCCAAATGTGAATTACAATAAGAGGGTTTACCAATTAGAACTTTGAAAAGGAAACATCAGACCATTCCGAATTTACAACAACATTGAAACTGGTGTAGGTTTTTATGATCACATCTCTCGATCTCTCGAAACGTTTGTTGGCTTTGAGTGAATTTGATCGGATGTTAGCTCTGAGATCCTCATTTTCCTTTTCCAACAATAATTTTTGAGTCATTACTTGATTTAGTTGAGCTTGTTGATAATGGATGTATTGATAGTATCTTTGGATCCAATCAAAGCAACCTTCACAATACACATGTTCTAGATTTGGCAATGGACAAGTTTGCTCTGAGTTAAGAGGTTTACCCTACTCCATAATATTTTTAGGTCATACTAAATACTTGAGAATCCCTCTTTCTCCTTTAAAAAAGGAAGCAAGTTAGACATGAAATCGTGTCAGGGTGAATTTATTTTAGCGGAATCAGAACTGGTATTTTCAATAGAGATCGGGTCTTCAATATCAATGGTGGGGATATTCTTTTCATGGTTGTGACGTCGATTCGTGGCCATTCTGGAAAGGAGTTGGTCGTTCCTTTTTTTCTTGAAATCTATATCCTGAACCCTTTGTGTTTTTGGTTTTCCCTGCATCTTGGTTTTAATTTCGTTTACATCAACCAAATCTTGCGCGAGATTGGGAGTAACAAATACCTTACCCTTCAATTTATCCAACACTTCTCCTAAAGAATTTTTAGGGACGAATTTGTGCCTCTGGTGTGTGTCTCTGATTGATTGATGAAAATCAATCGGGGTTTCGGTAAGTAACGCAGGGTCTTTTGTAAATTTCAATTTGATATGAAGGTCTTGCAGAGAGTGAGTCAATGGGAAAGGGACGGTAGGCTCGTCAAAACACAGGGGTAAATCGCTTACCGATTCAGGTGTGAGTGAAACAAAACCATTCCTAACCAGGAAATTTTTCCAGTTATCTCCCATCTTTGACAAATGGGAAATGACTAAGACTAGGATCAAGCCATGATGAAAGACACTGGATTGTGAATTAGGGTTTCGTCTCTGATAAAATCTATCCATCTTATGAAGGATTTTAAGCAGATAAAAAGGAATATTTAACCTGAATCCTAAGAAGACCATTAACAGGCGTATATGAAACAAAATTACCAATCCATATCATCCCTTGCAGGTGACAAATTGTTTGATAATTAATAATAAACTGTGCCATCGAGGCTTGAACATATTTATGGGTGTACCTTTGACGACGTAGCCTAACTTCCTGGAAATCATTAACAGGTGCCAAGGAATACCTTCTATTTTTAAATTCTTGAACCAACATTCTCCTTCTCGTGACAGGCTTGTGGCTTATGCTATCAATTCCTCACTAAATTGCAACTGTAAGTCACCTATTTTGGCTCTAGTACTGTCGAAGGTCTTGGCAAAATCTTGGGCGATTTCAAGGTTGAAACCCTCGAACGACTGTATAAAATTTACCCATACAAATACTACGATATCATCCACAACATCATCGTGGGAGAGCAAGGCCTGTGAGACATTTGGCTCTATCCTTATCATAGGGGCCATAGACTTGGTTATGATATACCACCAGGTGTAAAAAAGGAGGAGCCTGTGTTTGAAACCACCTGATATGAACGATATACTTTGCTTGTTTCAAACGAGAAATTTATTAAAAAATAAAAAATAAAAATAAATAAACTCAAAAACACACAACAACCAATCAAGTGACTCTTCAAACAAAAATCATAATTTAAGTCTTTGCAGACACAAAGAGGCATCTATTAAAAATTATTTTTTGTCAAAAACCACGTTTTAAATATCGATGAAACGAAATGAATATTTGGTTGCCAACAATGGAGAATCATTGGGAGAAGAAGTGATCTATGCATCATCAAAACTTCATATTAGGGAAAAGATAAATCATACAGTCACTAAAAACAATTATGAAACAGATCAAGAGTTTTGAAATTAACTCGGAAAATTAACACAGTCACACTATCAAAGAATGTTCTGGCAAATGATTGTAATATGAAATTTAGTTTCGATCAAAAGGCAATGATATTTATAAAAGTAACTCCAATACCATTTAAAGGGCCACTGTTGCCAACAGGCATTTATAGCCTTGGTAGGGATGTCAATTAACCCTCTCAAGTACTTCGATCCCATCCAAAAGTCGTCCATCTATGATAAAAATATTTTGATATCTAATCTATTTAAAAAAATACCTGAAAGATCTTGAACTCGACATTGCTTTGTTGCTAGCAGGCTTGTTCAGTACCCCGAAGAAGTTGTCTTCATATCATGTGCCCATTTACCCGCTGCCAGCAGACCTGTTCAGTATCCTAGCGATTTTACACACAATTACCACACATTAAAGTGTTTCCAACTCTCTTTAATCATTTATAAAATTTAGAAGCTTCATGATAACGAGAGAGCGAGGTGATACTGAAGATTTAACAACTGGGAAATCATAGGATTGATCATTAATATTGTTTCTTGTTATTTAAGAACTGATAATTTTCATCATGATATGGACTTTTAGATTTTAATTAAGAAATCATCTCAAGGATGGAGAAGCGCTTTGAGTTGATCTCATTATAACTGGGACAGCGTAATAAGTTTAAATATAATTGTATTTCCCTAAGACTTCAACAAAAACTAGGAACAACAATTTGACAGAAACTTATAGTGTAACTTTGTTATAGATTACTCATCTGAGTTAAGAACTTAATGTATAGATGATTGAACTATTTCAACTGATGTTAGTGAAATATTTTATTCCCCTCAATAATGAATTATGTTTTATAAATAATTCTTAAAGAAACACAAAAAGAAGCAAAAAGAAAATAGATAATAAAACAAAAGAAATATAAAATCTAGGGATATTTACAGGGTGTAAGTATGACTTTTCTCAGGTGAATTATTTCTTGAGAGACTAGCTATTCACTGGAAAAGTATTTGGTTGTCCCTCTAGGTTGTGCAAACAAAAAGAACTAGGACCCAATTTCTCTGAAATGACCAAAGGTCCCATCCACAGGTTTTGAAACTTAGTATGTTCTCCTTTATTCTCGTGTGCTTTGTCCCATTTGAGGACCAAATCCCCTACATTAAAATTTATTTCTAAGGACGAACTTGTATCAAACCATCTTTTAACTATTTTTTGATGCTAGTCTAATTTTTGTTTTGCTTGTGTCCTAAATTCTTCCTGTTTTAGTAAAGCGTTTATTCGATTATCTAAAGGGGGACATTCTTCTTCCTGAACTTTTTGAGATAATTGCAGAGAAGGGAGAAAGACTTGTGGAGGAAGGGTACCCTCTCTTCCGTAAACGAAGAAGAAAGGAGAATTATCGATGGAAGCTTTTGGAGTGACTCTATCAGCCCAAAGTGCCTTATATAATACATTGTGCCAATTTTTATGATTTTCCGACACTATTATTTTAATTATTTTGATCAGATTTTTGTTTGTTGACTCGGCCAAACCATTTCCTTTGGGGTAATAACTGGCAGAGTATTTTAGCTTAATCCCTTTTTCTAAAGCAAATAAATTCATATCTAGAGAAGAGAATTAAGAATCATTTTCGAAAACTAAACATCCAGGTATCCCGAAACGAGTGATAATATGAGAGTTTAAAAATGAAACTACCTGACTCGTGTTTACTACGCTTAATGGTAAAGCCTCAGACCACCTTGTAAAATAATCTGTTGTCATAAGAATATACTTATGTTGCTGTGAGGAAGGTGGATTAATTGGTCCTACAATATCTAGGCCCCACTACTGAAATGGTGTATCTACCGTAACAAGCTGTAAGGGGAATGCAACCTTCTTGACACATCCTACAACCTTTTGACAGATTATACATTTGCGAGCCAAAGTATGAGCATATTTAAATAAGGTGGGACAATAGTAGCCAGCCCTAAGTACTTTGTGGGAAGTCATATCTCCCCAAAAATGACCCTCGACATCGGCATAATGCAGCTCAGTTAACACCTTTTCAGATTCTTCTTTTTCTAGGCAACGCAGAAAAACACCGTCAAAATCATTTTGAAACAATATATCATTAATTAATTGAAAATATGTAGAGATAAGCCTCAGTGCTCTTCTGTTTTTTGGATCAAGGTTTCGAGGAATAGTTCCATGCAGCAAACAAAATCTAATATCATTATACCATGAATTAGACACAATTTGTGTACAACATATTTGTGTTTCGTTATGTATATTTGCAAGTGGTGTTGTTGTTTGATTTTATGATTTTTTAATTGAATAAACAACCAATTTGCAAAGGCCTTCACCTATAACAATTTCTGTAGGTACTATTTCGATATCGTACTCTTGAAGGGAGGTCATCCATTTTTCCCTTTTCTACCCTAGTTCCTTCTGCACTAACAGGTTTCTTACAGTAGGGTAAGGAACAATGAATTTTATCTTGGACTTCAAAAGGTAAGATCTGAAATGTTTAACTTCTTTGAAAACAACGTATGCTTGTTGATCTACCGTGGGGTAATTTAATTTTTCTTTTTTAAAATCGGAGCTCACAAATGAAATAGGTATTTCATTGTTTTCAACATTTTTTTGTGTGAGCACAACAGCATAAGATATGTCTGATGCAAAAGTATACAACGTGAAATCGTGGGATAAATTAAGACTCATCAAGGAGGGAGCTTCGGTTATATATTTTCTAATGGAATTAAAATCTTGGTTCTCTTGTGGTCTCCATTTGTACAAAACATCATTTTTTATTAGGTTTTGTAGAGGTCTAACCATCTCAGAAAAACTTGGAACAAAACGTCTGACGAAATTTATTTTACCCAGAAAGTATTGCATTGCCTTTTTGGAAGAAGGTGGAGGAAGGTTGGCAATAGCTTGGGTTTGTTCGAGGTCTATTATCATTCCATATTTTAAGACTATAAATCATAGTAATTTTCCCTGCTCTACTGCAAATACTGACTTCTTAGGATTGAGTGAAATACCAAACTTACGACAACGTTCTAACACAACCCTAAGATGTGACAAGTGATCTTTTTTGTTTTTCGAAAAGACAGTGACATAATCCAGGTAGACAACAACTGACTGGTTTATAAGGGCACGAAAAGCAATGGCCATTTCCCTCTGGAAAGTGGATCTGGCATTAATCAATCCGAAAGGCATTTTTCTATAGGCATAAGTTCCCCATGGGGTATGAAAAGTGGTTTTCAACTGATCTAATGGAGACATAAGGACCTAGTTATATCCTAAGACACCATCTAATAAGGATATCCTTTCAGAACTAGATACTTGTTGCAAAATTTGTTCCATTGGGGGAATAGGGTAATTGTCTTTATCAGAGGCTCAACTAAAATTACGGAAATCTACACAAAGTCAAATTTCCCCATTTTTCTTTCTTACCAGGACTAATTTGGATACCCACTAAGTATGCCGGACTAGAAAAATGATCTTAGCGATGAGTAACTTGTTTAGTTCCTTTTTTACTGTGGGTTCTAATTTAGAATGTGTTAGCACTGAAAGTCACACTTTGACTACTAAAGTGTAAGCTCAACACCCATCAGAATGTGAATTATAACTTTGGTTTTGAATAAGTGGATCAAAAATATGGATAAAGAAAGAGAGAGGGCTGCAAACTGTAGATCAGTAGGCTACACCAATGGGAAATGGAGTCACAAACATCCTACTCATTGAAGTCACAAAAGATGCTCAACAGAAAACAAGATTATATGCTGATAGGTGGAAGAATGAAGAAGGAAAACATAATATAGAATGTTCACTAAACAGAGATCCTCTCAATTTAATGAATCAACAAATACTTGAATATAAACAATGACTGATAGGCAAAATACATCAAATCCTCTATTGCTTAGGGATCCATAAATCATTGACAACCTTTGATCCTCAAATATGAAATATATTCAAATAAGAAGATACATAAAAAAAAGGGTTACAATATGAAACCATAGATCTCATGAGTCTGCAATAGCAGTAATGCTTACAATCATAAAATGCCCACAGGCTTACAAATGAACACACATAGGAAAATTGTCTACTCCTACTCCCTCTAGCCTCTCTTGGCTCATGAATCCCCTTCTCCAATAGAGATCTCCTTCCTTAAATAGAAAATAGCATACAAATAACCTTAGGAGGTCGAATCCCATCTCCTCCGTTGGATTCTAAGCATTGGAGATAGGTGGCAACAATCAAAGAGACAAAAATCCAACAAACTGCTAATTTTCAGGAATTTGTTGGAAGTCATTAATAAATTGTTTCCACCTCATGCATGAGGCATTTGATGGAGATAAATATTAGGTGCAGGTGTCCCTTGACATCTAAATGATCCTTGAGAAGCCATTTGAATCCTCCTTGACAGGTGGCAACCTCCCAACAAGGCAAATACCAAAATCGTGACCGCTACAGGAAATTAGGTAGTGTCGTTGTGTAGATTCGGTAGCGCCAATTCTATGTCTAATATATCTCAAAAAATAACACATTTTGAAAAACTGAGAGAGGTTTTTGTTATTTGGAATGTTATGAACAAAAACCTCCTCTATTTTTCACAAATACCTTCTCAATTGTTCACAATCCAAGTTTTAAGTTAGTGACTCAAAAATGGTAAAATAAATCTGCACAATTTGTTTTCTGCCAAAATTTAGGTAGAGAATTTAGGTAGCGCTCGCCTGTGTGTCTGCATGTGATTGGGTAGAACAAATCCATGAGTTATTTTAATGCTTGAACTTGGATATTGGGCATAACCCAATATATTTTCAATTTTTCCCAAAATAAATAAAATATCCCATAACAATTGTATTCATTTGCCAAAATGAATAATAAAGGATTTATGCAACGCTGAGGCATAAACCAATCTTGTGCTAAAATAGGCTCCATGGGGGATAGAGTCCTCCTTGTGAGGCTCTAATAACTCTTGTATTTTTAGTGCCTTATCCCAGGGTTTCTCCCAACATTTAACCTCTGCAATCTGCTCTGATCTGTGAACTTCAAATGAAACCAAATGTAAATGAAAAATGAAATTGACAAAAATGATGAAAATGATGCTTGTTCAACAAGATTATTGCACACACCTACTCTAATTATTGGGAAAATGAGGCATTCAAGTTACATGAAACAACCAATGAAGCCATTTCATCATTTTTTCAACTGTTTGAAGCTTTGAAATGTGCTTCCTTAAGCACCAAAGATAATTCTTACTTGAAGGCACGTCAAAGAAACATTTGGAAATACACTTTCCATTGAAGAAATCAATGAGCCTAGGCCCACTTCCTGCTTGCAGACAGGCTGCAAATGGATGCTGGAAAACATCATCAATACTTTCCCCTGTGACATTGCTTTGTGTAAAAAGGAAAAGTATTGCATTAGGTCCTTCCTCCACTATGCTTGGTTGTTGTATGGCTTGTTGATTTTCTAATTCATCCTCAATGCATATGGCCTTGGTCCACTCCTGGGCATGAGGTGTATTAGTAAAAAGGTTTAGTGATGCTTGTCTTTCTTTAATTTCAACCTTTCTCATCTGATCACATGGAATTTGATCTTGGATGCTTGATGAAACTAAGCTTGTGTCTTCAAGAGGAATATGGGGTTGATAGGGCAGTTCATCACAATTGGAAGTGCTTGGGAAACTACATTCTTCTATCTTATCTTCTGATTTTGAGGGATATTCATCATAGCTTGGATTATGGTCCCAATTTCTCAGTTTTTCACCCTCTAAAATTAGATTATCATCTTTTTCTTCTTTTTCTACAACAAAAATATGACATGAGGGTTGAAACAAACTATATTTGCTTTGATGTGAAGGGTACTTCTCTGATATAATGTCTTCAACAGACTGTTCATGGAAATCATCTTCATAATCATCATACAAAGGTGAATCAATGACCATTTGACTATTAATGGCTGAGGGGATTAGTAAAATAGCCGGGACAGCTGGTTGTTCAGTGAAAACATCCTCATAGTCATCAAAACTTGGAAAATCATGGCACACTGGTTCATTAAAAATAGGAGGGATTACAACAACAAATGGTAAGATATGAATTCATTCATGACAAGCTGCAACACTATTCTCATGATGAAATAAATCTGAACCTAATATGACCTCTTGACTTAAAGAATCGAGAAAAGGAGGAGAAAGGGAAATGATGGATTGTCCATATTGATCTTTTTCTTGGGGACCTAGATTTTGACATGAATGATGCATTTGTTCTTCAAATTTAGGAAAAGCATTATGAAATTCATCATTTAAGTCTTTCTCTCTACAATCATCCCCTTCATCATCACTACTAGAGGAATCACTTGTTGAATCCTGAATATATGATGCATATCCCTCACAACAATTCTTAAAAAGTCTTTCAGCTGGATAAATTATCTTGCAATGAGAATAAAAACCATCATGAAATTCCCTCAAAGAGGAAATACTAGAAGTAGGGAGTGTTCTATACCATTGCCTCACATCGCCTTCCAATGAATACATGAACATTTTCATCAATATACCTTCATTATGGATGTCAAGTTGCTGCATCAAAGCATGAAATTCATGAACATGCTCAAAAGGGTTGTCATCCTCACCTTCATAAAATATGGGCAGCAGATCTTGCCATTCATCAACTTGAGGCACAGGATGTGGATAACCATCTATGGCTGAGAAATTGAGTGGTCCAAACCTCCTAGCTAGGATAGCCTTCATATCCAATTAATTTGTCTCATCCCTAGTGGAGTCACAAACAGATTCTGTACAATGGAGTCACCGTGGTGAATGTGCAGTATTGAAGGTGTCCAACTTCAGTCACCATCTAAAGCTAGAGTTGTGCAATGTCGTTCTTCCCATGGAGCTTTTCAATCTGCTCAAATTTGTCCCTGACAATGACGTGAATTATGTTAGCATTGAAAGTCACACTTTGACTGCTAAAGTGTAAGCTTAGCACCCATCAGAATGTAAAATATAACTTTGGTTTTGAATAGGTGAATCAACAAGATGGATAAATAAAGAGAGATGGATGCAAACTATAGATTAGTAGGCTACACCAATGGGCAATGCAGTCACAAACATCCTACTCATCGAAGGCACAAAAGTTTCTCAACAGAAAACAAGATTATATGTTGATAGGTGGAAGAGCGAAGAAGGAAAACATAAGATAGAATTTTCACTAAACAGAGATCCTCTCAACAAATACTTGAATATAAACAATGACTGATGGGAAAAATACATCAGATCCTCTGCTGCCTAGGGATCCATAAATCATTGACAGCCTTTGATCCTCAAATCTGCAATATATTCAAATAAGAAGAAATATAAACAAAAGGGTTAAAATCTGAAATCACAACTCTCATGAGTCTCCAATAGCAGTAATTCTTTCAATCATAAAATTCCTATAGGCTTACAAATAAACACACACAGGGAAATTGCTTGCTCCTACTCTCTCTAGCCTCTCTTGGCTCATGAATCCCATTCTCCAATAGAGATATCCTTCCTTAAATATAAAACAGCATCCAAATAACCTTAGGAGGTCGAATCCCATCTCCTCCATTGGATTCTAAGCCTTGGAGATAGGTGGCAACAATCAAAGAGACAAAAATCCAGCAAACTGTTAATTTTCAAGAATTTGTTGGAAGTCATTAATAAATTATTTTCACCTAATGCATGAGGCCTTTGATGGAGCTAAACATTAGGTGCAGGTGTCCCTTGAAATTTAACCGATCCTTGAGAATCCATTTGAATCCTCCTTGACAGGTGGCAACCTCCCAATAAGGCGAATACCAAAACCGTGACCGCTATAGGAAATTAGGTAGCGTCGTTGTGCAGATTCGATAGCACCACTTCTATGTATAATATCTCTCAAAAATAACACATTTTGAAAAAATGAGAGAGGTTTTTTTTATTTGGAATGTTATGAACAAAAACCTCCTCCAGTTTTCAAAAATACCTTCTCAATTGTTAACAATCCAAGTTTTAAGTTAGTGACTAAAAAATGGTAAAATAACTCTGCACAATTCGTTTTCTGCCGGAATTTAGGTAGCGAATTTAGGTAGCGCCCGCCTGTGTGTCTGCGTGTGATTGGGTAGTGCAAATCCGTGAGTGATTTTGATGCTTGAACTTGGAGATTGGGCATAACCCAATATAGTTTCAATTTTCCCCAAAATAAATAAAATATCCCATAACAATTGTATTCATTTGCCAAAATGAATAATAAAGGATTTATGCAACGCTGAGGCATAAACCAATCTTGTGCTAACAAGATGCATTTTTCTAAGTTTTTTCTGAAAAGGTTGAGTTTGGGGCTTCATCAGAATTACATGTTGTATTATGTTTGGATCAAAAGATTTTAAATCATCATATGTCCAAGAAAACACATCTTTGAATTCTTTGAACAATTTTATGAATGCAGATCTTTCTTGTTCATAACACCCTTTGCCCAAATTGATATTCTGAGGACTATTTTGTGTTCCTAAATTTAGAGTTTCATATAGTAATGAATCACTGTTTGTTTTGCAATTAAGCACTCCCCTAAGCTTGTCAAGTAAATCATAAAATTTCTCTAATTTAACAACATATTTGGGGATAGAGTTTACCAAATTGAATGATATTTCCACAGAACGAGGGTCAGATATTACCGTCAAATATTGAATGTTTTCATTGTGGGTGCTTTCATCGATTACTGCATCTTGGAAAGTGTCCTCCATATGAATTTTTTTTTGATTTGTTGATCATCATCAAACACTTGCGAATTGGTGATGTTGTCAGGAATTGATGGCCTAAATAACCATTCAACCAAAAATGCCTTAGGAGAAAGACCCTGAGTAGGTAATACTTTTGAAGCGACATTAGCTAATAAATCAGCTTATGAATTACTATACCTATGAATGGAACTTATGTTAAAAGAAATAAATTTACGTATTAATCCCCATACCTCGGTTTGGTAGTTTTTCAGATGAGGTGATAAACAATGAATAATGTTTTTTACCTACTTGACTACAATTTCAGAGTCTCTGAATACTACCAAGTTTTGCACGTCAAGATCCAATTTCTTCTTTATTCCCTACAGGAGTGCTTCCTATTATGTTGTGTTGTTAGTACATTCAAATTCTAATCGACAATCAATGAATTTTTTATTACCTTCGGGGTCGATCAACACACAACCAGCGTCGACCCCTTCCTGGGATTTAGATCCATAAAAGTATAACGACCAGATTTCTTTGTCATCAACAATGTTCGGTTTACTTTTCAGAGTTGTCGCCTGAGTATGGGATGATATTTTAGATTGTTGTTCTGGGTCGGTGATAGTATATATTTCAGTCATCAAATTTCCAAAAAAAGTGTTCATTCCTTGAGCCTCAATTGTATTTACAACAGTAGTAAAAGGCTCATTGAGATCATTTAAATCTGTGACAGTGTACTTGAGGTAGCGTTCTTTGTTTATTCTAGTCTTGTTAGGCTGGCCATTCTCTGGAAACCATAAATGAGACCAATTCATAGAAAAATAACCGTGTAACTTCTCTGACAAATCTCTGCTAAAAAATAAGCCATAAACTTCTGGAATATCAACAACATTTATATCAATTACTTGGTGGACCTTTGGATTAGATGACAACCTTATCAATACATTCTTAAGTTCATCAATGACCTTGACATTAGTTCTATCTAACTGAATGATTTTTAAATCAGAAGGTTTGACTTCAGCATTAATTTTCTGACACAAATATAGAGGCATTACATTTGATGAGGCGTCGGAATCAAAAATACAATTATGTACATTTTTGTTGAAAATTTTGAAAGTTAACAAGAAAGGCAGTACAAGTTTTCATGATGAGGCAGCAAAAGTATGTTGATTTTTATGGGTGTACCTAAAATAGTCTTATCTAAATTTCCTCCAGTTTTCTCTTACATGTCCCTTTTATTTTGATCTTCAAATGATTTTTTACCAGAAACATATTTTGTTTTATTTGGGTCATTTTTTGTTGATTTTATGCTCATAGGATCATTCTTTTTATTATTCCCAGCTATGCTTTGCATCATTTTCTGTAGTATAAGAGGGAATTTAAGTCATTCAAAAACTGATATATTTTCCCTTAGTTTTTTAAGATCTTCAACCAAATCATATTCTAAATCTTGGGAAATAGGGTTTTGTTTGGTTTCAATTTGTTTTGGTTGTTTGGATACCATATTCCTACTTGTTTCAGGTGGAAGTTTGTTTTGTACCTTACTTCGAGTGTTATATGGATGGAAAGTTTCAAAATTTTCTTGGAAGATGTTTTCTGACAAATGTCTGAAGACGGGAAGAGACGAGTCCTCCTCATTAGGTGTTTCTTCTTCACCCATGTCATCTTGATTTTTAGGAGGTATGGAAACAATGTTATCATGTGCTTCCATTATTGCTTGTAAATCATATTGTAATCCTTCAAAATTCAGACCTTTTGTGGTCGGGTTCGGTCTGTTTGGAGGAAAAGATTTTCTGAAAGGTGGTCTAAATCTTCCTTTACTTGTAGACTCTTCTTCAATGGATCTTTTCAAGTGTATGACCTGATTGGATAATTTCTGAAAATATTTCTGCAAACTTTCCAAGTCTAAAGTCTCTTGTTGACTTTTACTTTGAGGAGGTCTAGTGAGAATTTCTATTTTCTTTTTAGAAGAGGAGGTTGTTTCAGCCTCAACATTTAAATTATATTTTAAACTAAGAATGTCCTACTCGATAAGGACCGCCACCTCAAAGGCCTCTAGTAATGTGTTCTTTTTGGACCTTTTAACCCATATAGCTATATTGTTATGTAGGGATTTAGTATAGTATGCAACAGTCAAGTTTTGCGCAAGCATCAAATCTACAGGAATTTTATTTTTTAGCGTGAGGAAACTCTGGTTGAAATCCTTAACTTTTTATTTAGGGTTCATTTTCATACTAGAAAACTCCATTACTGGAACTTTCGGAGATTTATCATCTCCAAATTTTTCTAGAAAAAAGGTTTCAAACTTATCCCAAGAAACGATGGTTTGAGGTTGTTGCGCAAAATAATAGGTCGAGGCATTTCCCTCAAAAGTGTAAGGGAATAAACTACACACGACATCCTCGTGTTTGACATTCTAGAGCCTAACAGATAACATGAATTTCTTGATATGATCCTCAGTTGATTGCTTCAAATCTGGGTCGAATTTGGGTAGCCACTTTTCCAAATGTTTGGGTAACGGGTGTTGGGATCCAGGTACTACCACGATATCTTAATCGAGCCAAGGTTTGGCGGGATTATTTTGGTTAGCCATGGGAGTTGGTGGGGTTGAAGGTTCATATTGTCCAGATGAAGAACTGCCTTCGTCCAAGGATTCTTCTCTTGAACAGGGTGGAGAAGAACCAAGTGGGGACGGTTGGAGACTAGATCCCCCAACACCTAGGATCAATGCTTCAAAAGGATCGATGATATTACCACCTAATGTGTTATCGGGTAGCCCAGTGTCAAGAGGTTTTTCTTGCAAATTGGAGAAATCAATGGGTTGATTTAGCTGCCCACCAGACTATCTGATTCAGGATAAAGCACCTTGAGTTCTCAAAATTGACTAGCGGACAATTTCTTGTACATCAATTCCTTGAGGCACTGGTGTCGCTGGCTAGATGGGAATGGCAGGTGTATTTTCTAATGTAGTAGTTGGATCAAGTATAACGTTAGGGTCTGAGAAACTATGCGTTACAACAGGAGAACGATTGTTTGGGAGAGTCCTACGACCTCCTCGTACCATCAATGACTTTTAGGCCCTCCTTCTAGTGCCATTTGTTGACAGGAGTTTATGACACATCGTTAATGAGAAGGGAAGATCAAGACCGGTGTTGTCTATTTAACCCAAGCCATTTGGAATGATCTACCCTGACAGGTTTTATGGCTCCCTTAGCCAACTATGATTCTAAAATAATTAAAAGATGTAAAACTAACTAAATGTATAATCCTATAAATCAACACACTAATATGATTAATTAACTAATAGTAATATTATATACAATAGATATATACAGTTACAAGGTTTAAATAAAGCCTCGTGAATAAGATACAAAAATAAAGGAAATTGTTTTTTCACTATGAATAACAAAATAACCAATAATGAGTGAATAAGATTAGGAATGATATAACGATAATGAACAAAGCATTAAAGTTCAAATGATTTAATCATTGTTCATTCATAAATTAACAAATCAAATAAAAAGATAAACTAACTAACATGACGATGATTAACTATATAGAAAATGTACTAAGCTAGATTCGTCTTTCTGTATTGTGTAATATCCACTTAACCTGTTGTCAAGTATAAATCTACGAAAAAAAAGAAACAATGATATTTCCTGAAGAAACTCAAGGAAATATTTTATATTTTGGAATAGATCTATGATAATAGAAAGACAAATAGATTTTCACTCATGTGACATTAAATCATCCAAAAGTTGAAAACGAAATCAACTCCAACCCTCAGCAAATGGTAATATTAACAACCCAACATTCGATATAAACTCAAAATGTATAGATAGATGATTAGTCATAGATATTAAAAGAACCAAGATATAATGAACCATGTAAAAGAAAAACACAACATGAAAATATACATGTAGAACAGTCTAAAGCTAGTTCAATACAAATAAGTTTTCATGTCCATAAATTATATGAGAAAAAATAATCATATTGCACAGTCTACAGAAGGACTAAAGCCAAAAGGCAAACTATATCCCATATATTTTCAAAATGTTAAGTCCATCATAAGGTCCAAAAGGAATTGCCCTTATTTCTGGGCAAGCAGTGTTATTTAAACCAAATTCCTAGTATGTTTCTCATATCATACAATATAGAGACAGATCTACTTTAATAAATCATTTACTAAAACAAAATAACCATTAAGATAGGTCTGTTGAGACAACTATTAAAAATAGTTACATCATTCAAATATTGTTTCTTAAAAATGAAATTACAAGTTCATTGTATTCCCAACTTTTGACTCATTCTTTTAACCTTTGCACATTGATCTACTGTTCACCTGAGAAAAGATAAAAATGAAATCTAAATTATAAAACAATCAAATAAATAAATTAAAATACAAGCTACATAATCTACGATTTTGTAGCTCGTCTAAATAAAAACAAAACAAAAACAAATTCAGTTATTATTTAGAAAAATCCAATCGTTAATTACAAGAAGAGGGTTTACCAATTAGAACTTCGAAAAGGAAACACCAAACAATTCTGAATTTACAACAACGTTGAAACTGGTGGAGTTTCTTATGATCATATCTCCCTATCTCTTGAAACGTTTGTTGGATCTGAGCGAATTTGATCAGATGCTAGCTCTAAGATCCTCATTTTTCTTTTCCAACACTAAGTTTCGAGTCAGTAATTGATTTAGTCGAGCTTGTATAGAAGGGATGTCTTGATAGTATCTTTAGATCCAATCAAAGACACCTTCACAATAAACCTCTTCTAGATTTGGCAATGGATGAGTTTGGTTTGAGTTAAGAGTTTTACCCTACTCCATAATCTTTTTGAGGTCATAATGAATACCTAAGAATACCTCTTTCTCCTTTAAAAAAGGAGGCAAGGTTAGACACAAAATCATATCGGGGTGAATTTATTTTAGCGGAATCAGAACTGGTATTGTCAACAAAGATCAGGTCTTCAATATCAATGGTGGGGATAGGAATTTCATGGTTGTGATGTTGATTCCTGGCCATTCTAGAAAGGATTCGACCATTCCTTTTGTTCTTGAAATCTATATCCTGAACCCTCTACATTTTATGTTTTCCCTTCTTCTTGGTTCTAATTTCATTTACATCAACAAATATTGCCCAAGATTGAGAGTAACATATACCTTACCCTTCAATTTATCCATCACTTCTTCTAAAGACTTTTTAGGGACGAATTCGTGCATATGGTGTGTGTCTCTGATTGATTGATGAAAATCAACAGGGGTTTTGGTAAGTAACGTAGGGTCTTCTATAACTTTTAATTCGATATGAAGGTCTTGCAGAGAGTGAGTCGCTGGGAAAGGGACAATAGGGTCGTCATAACATATGGGTAAATCACTTACTGATTCAGGTGTGAGTGAAACAAAACCATTCCTAACCAAAAAAAAAATCCAGTTGTCTCCCTCCTTTGACAAATGGGAAATGACTAAAACTTGGATCAAACCATGATGAAAGAGACTAGATTGTGAATTAGGGTTTTGTCTCTGATAAAATCTAGCCATCTTATGAAGGATTTTAAGTAGATAAAAATGAATATTTAACTTGAACCCTAAGAATACCATTAACGGGTGTATATGAAACAAAAATATCAATTCATATTGTCCCTCACAGGTGACAAATTGCTTTATAATTAATAATAAATCGTGCCATCGAGGCTTGAACATATTTATGGGTGTAACTTTGACGTCATAGCGTGACTTCCTGGAAATCATTAATAGGTGCCAAGGAATACCTTCGATTTTTAGATTCTTGAACCAACAGTCTCCTTCTCGTGATAGGTTTGTGGCTTCTGCTATCGATTCCTCACTGACTTGCAACTGTAAGTCACCTATTTTGTCTCTAGTACCGTCAAAGGTTTTGGTGAAATCTTGGGAGATTTCAAGGTTGAAACCCTCAAATTAATGTATAACCTTAACCCATCAAAATACTGCGAGATCATCCACAACATCATCATGGGAGAGCAAGGCCTATGAGCCATTCAGATCTATCCTTACCATAGGGGCCATAGACTTGGTTACGATATATTAGCAGGTACAAAAAAGAAGGATCCTGTGTTTGAAACCACCCGATACGAACGATATAATTTTCATTTTCGAAGGTAGCCCGATAACTATGATTTTGGGAGAATACCACCATGACTACCACTTTAGCTATTGATTAAACCCTGAACCAGAGGACCAATGCACTCGAAAACCACCTCCTCTACTAAGAAACTAGCCCCAAATTACGAAACACCATCAACGATGCAATGAATGTGAGCTCAAGCAAGAAGGACAAGGGTGTAATGGTTTTAGAGCATGAATAATAGTCATGTAAAACAATGATTAGACTATGATATGACAGTCGAGGGTAGCATTCACATTATATATTTATATCAAAGTTTTTAAAACCAAAAGCTATCATGAATGTGTAAAGTGACAATCAAAACTCTAAATGAAAAATGATCAAGGCATAACCCAAACGTGATCAACTCATATCCTAATGGTAAAGAAACACTTCACAAAACGATATGCTCAATACCCTTGAATGTTTTTAAGATAATTAGGTATTTTAAAGACTCATCCAATTTCACAAGGAGAAATTTTAGAATTTGTATGACGTGTTTATGCCAATCTTGTTTCAATTTCATGCTTTAACAATCATGAAATTAAAAAAGAGTAAATGAGAAATTTATTAAAAAATAAATAAATAAAATAAATAAATAACTCAAAAACACATGACAACCAATCAAGTGACTCTTCAAACAAAAATCATAATTGAAGTCTTCGTAGACACAAAGAGGCATCTATTAAAAATTCTTTTTCGTCAAAAAATGTGTTTTAAATATCGATGAAATGACACAAATATTTGGTTGCCAACAATACCATATTTATTATATTAAATAGTAAAATGGAAACATTACAAAAAAATACTAGCAGAACAATAGAAATATAGAGAACCACAACCAAAACTTATAACTTTATTGCTAGGAAATTATGTTCTCTTTCCTCTTTGAGGGGGAAAACTCTAGTAAAGAAACACTCTGTTACAATAATTCTCAAGAAAAATATATCTCATGCCTCCTACTCTTATTTATACTGATTTTATCTTCTAAATAACATTCTAGAGAAATATATTTCTAGAAGAGGAAGCTTCTATAAGGTCTTCTTACATTGACTTGTTCACATTTATTAAATAGGCCTTATTAACTAATGTCATCCTTTATTACATGGAAAATATATTATTCTACCTACATGAGGGGTTAGGGAGGTTAGGTCCCTAACATGCCCTCCACCTTGAAGAAGAATCTTGTCCTCAAGTCTTGAGATGAGTAAATTGTTGCATAATGGTGGTCGGCTCCTAGGTGGCATATTTTGGAGTTGTATATTCCACTGAACTAAAAATTCCTTGATGGCGCATTGATGGAGGTGACTCTCTCGTTGGTCCAAGATTTATTGTGGTTGAAACCAAATGGAACCTTCTTCATCCAACTTAGGGAGACTATTTTGAGTTTGAAACTTAGTTCCAAACACTTTTTTTAAGCATGAGACATGAAAAACATGATGAATATTTGAATTACTTGGAAGATTTAACTGGTAGGCCACAGGCCCAACTTGCTTGAGAATGGTATAAGGACCATAAAAATTGGAATAAATTTTCTAACAATGTTCATACTTGATTGGAGTCTAATTATAAGGATGCAGATGAAGAAACACCTGGTCCCCTTCAACAAATTAACATTAGAAACGACCTTTATTTTCTTGTTGCTTCATGCAACTCTGGGCCACGACCAAATTTTTTTTAAGGGTATGGAGAATGGTCTCTCATATTGTAATATTTTTGTTAAACGCATGAAACTTTGAGACACCTGGCATATATGAGAGAATCGATGGTGGATTTTGTCCATAAACTATTTCAAAAGGGGTCACGAGAGTAGTTTAATGGTAAGAGGTGTTGCACCACCACTCAGTTAGGTTTAACCACTAGGCCCACCGATTTTATCCGTTGGATGAAAAAAACCGTAGATATGTTTCCAAACACTTTTTGACAACTTTTGTTTCCCCTTGAGTATGGGGATGATAGGTGGTGCTGAGATGCAATTGGGTTCCCGGGATCCTGAAAAATTCTTGCCAAAAATTAATCGTGAAACTTGGATCTCCATCAGAGACAATAGAATGAAGCATTCCATGAAGTTTGAAGATACTATCCATGAAAATTTGAGACACTGTGTATGTGGTGAGTGGGTTTTGAAGAGAACAAAAATGAACATATTTGGAAACACGATCGACTACCACCATTGTGAATAACTTATTTTTCGATTTAGATAAGCTAATAGTGAAATCCATAGAAATATCCCTCCAAATAGTAGGGGGAATCAAAAGTGGTTGGAGTGTTCCTAGCACTTTGCTATTTATCCCTTGTTGCATTAATAGACATCGCATTTGAACACAAATGTCAGGACGTCCTATTTCATACCATCATAGAAAAAAGAATGTTTGACCCTTTCATTGGTTTTAGTAAACCCTCAATGCCCAGCTATGGGTGAAGCATGAAGCTCATCAATCACTTTGGATATAATTTGTGATTGTTTTCTTAAACACAAATGACCTTTGTAGAAAATCTCTTCATTATTCCAAGAGTACCCTAGATAAGCTGGAGAATGAAGTTATAATTTTTGTATTAGGCGAGAAAGTTTTGGGTCTTACAACCATTCCTGGTGAATAGCTTGGAGCCAATCTGGTACAATGAAGGAGAGGGAAAAGAGTGACCCTTCTTCTTCATACTTCCAAGAAAGAGCGTCAACAACCACATTTTATTTTCCCTTCTTGTAAATGATATCATAATCATATCCAAATAGCTTGGTCAGCCATTTTTGTTTCTCTGAGGATGAAATTCCCTGTTCTGGAAAATGCTTGAGGCTCTAATTATCGGTTTTAATTTGGAAGCATTGTCCCAGGAGATAAGTATGCTAGAGATCCAAAACATGAAAAATAACCAACATTTCCTTTTCATAGATTGATTGGCCCAAATTTCTATGTGAAATTATTTTTCTAGAGAAGGCCAAAGGCTTTCCATCTTGCATGAGGACGACCCCAATTCCTTTCCCTGAAGCATCACATTTCATGACAAAAGTCTTTGTGAATTCAGGAAGAGATAGGACAGGAGTCTTGCACATAGCCCATTTCAAGGCATGGAAGGATTGATCAGTGACTGGATTCCAAGCAAACAAATTATTTTTAAGGAGAGCAATGAGAGTTGTGGTAATTTTTCCATAATTATGAGAAAACTTGAAATAATACCCTATTAAACCCAAAAAACAATGCATTCTCTTAACAATTTTAAGGCGAGATCAATACTTCATGGCTTCAATTTTCTTAGGATCCACCTGTTCACCATCCTTGCCAACAATGTGACCCATGTAATCCACTCAAGTGGCTCCAAAGGCACATTTATACTGTTTGAGGGAAATTTTGTGCTGAGAGAGTAGATGGAGAACTTGATCCACATGGGGGAGATGGGATTCCCAATTTTTTATATAGATGAGAATATCATCAAATAAAACTAAGACAAAATGATGAAGGAATAGATGGAATACATGATTCATGAGACTTTGGAAAGTGGAGGGAGCATTACACATGCCAAAGAGCATGACCAAGAATTCATAGCGACCCTCATGAGTTATAAAGGTAGTCTTGGGAATGTCTTCCTCTTTCATATATATCTGGTGGTAGTTATAACATAGATAAAAAAATTCAAAGTACTAAGCACCACCCAACTCATCTAAAAGGTCATCAATGAAAGCAATGGGAAATTTTTATTTTTTGCTGAGTTTGTTGAGGGCACAAAAGTCGGGGCACATGTGCCAAGTGACTTCTTTATTGAGTACCATGACCACCAGAGAGGAAGAGATGGTACTAGGATGAATAACACCTACTTCGAGAAATTCTTGAAGAATTTTCTCAATTTCATTCTTATGGGAAAAGGGATGACGATAAGGGTGAACATTGGGAGGAAAACTACCTGGTACTAGATGAATGGAATGATCATGAACACCATGAGAAGGAGGAAGTCCATGGGGAGTGAAAAAAATGACTTGGTATTTGGAGAGGATAGATTGGAGATCAAGATGAAAAAAGGGTGTCTCGACTTCTTGAATGGAATGCAGTTGAGAAATAATTCCCAAATGAAATTTTTTGAGGACCTTTTACATTCGATGGGAAACGATGATCTCAACAGAGCCTATTGTGATTCCTTGGAATGTATATTGGTGTCCCTCATGTTGGAATTGCATGGTCAATTCCTTAAAATCCATGAGGATGGCTCCCCGAGTGTGTAACCATTCAACACCGAGAACAATGTCACAACCAACCATGTTTATAGAAAACATATGAGATTTCAGGTGGCACTAACCAATTTGTAGGTGCACATTTTCACAACACCTGCCACATTTCATGGAACCTCCATTGGAAATCATAATTTGAAAATTGTTGAAAAAATGTATATAGAAATTGATTTCCTAGGAAATGTGATGATGAATAAAATTATGGGTGTTTCCATTGTCAATGAGGATGATGACCTTCCTATGCTTAATGTAGTCAATGATCTTAAGGATTTGGGGAGCAGAGTAGCTAGTAAGGGAATGCAACAAAATCAGTGGTTCAACTTTCGGTGGTCCATCACAGGGTGGAGTAGGAGCATCGGTTGGTGGTAGGTATTCCACTAGGGAAAATTCATCCTCATCATTAGAAACATCCTCAGAAATGGCCATAATATTTTTATGTTCCTTACACTTGTGCCCCATAAAATATTTTTTATCACAATTATAGAAAGTCCCTTGAGTTGGTGTTCAACCATTTCTTCCTGAGTTAATTTTGGATCTTGAAAGGAGTGATAAGAGGGGTAATATTGGTAGGCCAAGTGTGAGGAATAAAGGAGTTTTTTTAGTTCTGAATGGAGATAATCTGTTGGGCTTCCTTGGCTCGTTGATTATCTTCCAACCAAGTTTGAGGGAGAGCCTTTAGGACCTAGGCACAAATTTCATCCTTGAGGCCACTGATAAATAGTTTCCAAAAGAAGGCATCTGAAATACCCTCCATTCATAAAGACAAGTGTTCAAATCCAAATATGAATTCTTCTACTATGCCAAATTATTTCAACTTGGTCAAACAACCTAGATAGTGCGTGTTAGTGTCAAAGCATTCATAAATCTCTGCAACAAACTGTTTCCAAGAAATGTACCCTTGGCAAGTCTTTATACACCATTTCCATGATTTCCAGTATTAAGGATATATATAGAGGACACCATAATGAAGTTTTTCCAACTCATCAATAATTCCATGCAAGGAGAAATAATTTTCCATTTGAGTGACCCAACATGTGGGATATGAGCCATCAAATTTATTCACCTCAAATCCAAGAAGATGGGAGTCATGATGCAGGGACTTGGAATGAAAGGCCATATTATGGGAAGAGTCCTCACCTTCATAGTGTGAAGGTTTTTTAGAGGAGTGAGAGCCATGGGAAATTTTTAACCATTGGTTGAGAGTGGTGGTGAGGGAGGCCAATTCACCCTTAACTTCTACAAATTCACCCATAACTTTGGCCTTGAAGGTTGCCAATTTGGAATTGGTGGAAGAAATTTATGAAGTCACTCTTTGGATGTTCTCCCTTTGTTGTTTGTATTCTTCTTGTAGGTGAAGGAATTATTGGTTGCTATTGGTGGCCATTTTGGAATGATGGGTTTTGAGGTGTAAGTGGGTGCACGAAAAAAATGCAGAGAAATGATATATATGATGGTGATCAGGGTGAACAGAGGAATGCAATGGGATAGGTTTCAAATAAGGGTGTTGGGAAGGGTGAGTGGGACCATAGAAAAAAATGATTATAAGTGATAGGTACCACAATGGTCGGGGATAAAAAGAGATTCCAATGGGATGGGTCACAAATAAGAGTATCGGGAAGGGGATCGGGTCCATAAAAACAAAAATATTAAAAATGATAGATACCACTGTGATCAGGGTGAAGAGATGAATCCAATGGAATAGGTCCCAAATAAGAGCGTTGACGAGACCACTTCTGCAAAGTTATACTTCAGTCTGAAGAAAACTGCAATGACAAAGTGCCCAAATTTTTAGCAGGAAACATTTTGTAGGAATTTCATGACCAGAATGCAAGAGGCAAGGTTTCATTTTAATAGATATTATATGTTCCTTTTATGTTTATTTTCTTTCCCAAGGGTTAGGGATTTCAAGGTTCCTACAGAAAAGGGTTTTCCCTATGATATAACTCTCTGATATACATGTGGGGTCGAACAATAGTACTCAACCCAATATCTGATCTTAGGGAACCAACTAAGGAGGCTTGACCGTACCCTTAGACGTATTACCCAATTACCCATGTAGTACATAGTATCTTCATGAGTGTTTTTCTCAGTGACACTATAGTAGTCAGGCAGTCGATCAAATGATCTAGGGATGGTTTCAAGAGACCTAGGGATGTGGGACTAATGGTCGTGTACAAATTATGTATTATGCAATACTACTTGAAGGGTACCAAAATGTGTTACAAAGGTTTCCAACAAGGTGAAACTTTGGTTTCTAGACAAACCCGTGAAACCTTCTGTATTTCATGGATGTAATCTTCCCCACCATATTTTTACTCATTGAATGATAGATCTCTATACTTTAAATATGTCGACAGTACAACTCTCTACCCTGAAAAAACATTCCCACAATTTCTGCAAAGGAAAGTGCTTTGATACCACTTGTTAGGTACCATAACTATTATATTAAACAGAAAATGGAAATACTGCAAAAAAATACTAGTGGAATAATAGAAATATAGAGAACCAAAACAAAAAATGATACCTTTATTTATAGGAAGCAATCTTCACTTGCCTCTTTGAGGGGGAAACCTCTAGCAGAGCAACACTCTATTACAATAATTCTCAAGACTAATATTTCTCATGCCTCCTACTCTTATGTATACTAATTCTATCTTTTGAAGAAAATTATAGAGGAAGATCTTTCTAGAAGCGAAATATTCTATGAGGTCTTATTACATTGACTTGTTCACATTTATTAAATAGGCCTTATTAACTAATGTCAGCTTTTATTACATGGAAAATATATTATTCTACCTACGTGAGGGGTTAGGGAGGTTAGGTCCCTAACACAGTTTGATCTAATTTACTCTCAATTGGGGTACCTTTGCTCGGTATTACCAGGCATTCCTCACCCTATACCATTCGTTCAAGATAAACAAGGAGCATCACATGCCATAGATGGGTTGATTGGATAGATGACCCATTTCAACCCTTATTATCAACCAATACCCATGTTTTGTGTCAGCCAATATCCCCACCCATACGGTGAGATTCTATATTATCCTCCCCCTGTACCTCACCCCAATTTTATGGTCCCTCCTACTCCCACATTGGGAGGACATATGCCTACACCACTAGTGGATATAGTTACAAAATTGATTCTTGGCCCATTTACAACCCCATCATACAACCCTAATAGTGGAGGAGGGACATCAACCTCTCAAAACCAATACATCCCTCCCCCATAGAGTAACCTATATTATCCTTTACCAAGTCCTCATCAACCTGTTGCTCGACCATAGGGAAAAAAACATGTTGGTGTCAATTTCATCCAACCCTCTCCCATCTAGAAGGTTCAAGATTTTGAATTATTGAACACAAAAAACCTACCTAATCAATCAAACAATGCCAAAAATCAATGGAAGAAAAAAAAAATTCCAACAAAGGGTAGGGGGGAAACCCCCATCAACAAAACCCTCCAACAGGGGGAAATCATAATGTCAATAACCAAAATCAGAATGGAGACAATAAAAATGGCCAACAACATCAAGGGAAAAACAATAGCCTTCAAACCAACTTTCCTTGTGCCTTGTGCAGTGAATATGGAAATTATACTCACCATTTTCCCTAAATCATTGATTATAAGAGAATGAAGGAAAACATAAACATGAAAATACCCCCTACCACACAAGGTCTCTCGCAGGTACCACAAAATTATTTGCAACCTCAAACTCCAACGGTTCCTCAGAACCTGATACCCCATCAAGGGGTGATAAATACTCATCCAAAATCTAGACCTACCCCACAATAGATGGGGAATTATCCTAATATGGGTCAAGATCAACATGGGAACCCTAAAGATCGCAATATCCTCCTCACCACCAAAGATGCAATCCTCCTCTAAACACACAACTTCCAATATGGTATGCCTCTCGACTCCAACCTGACTACATCAAAAGCACCCTAATTTCTAGCAAGACAACCTTTGAGAATCCCTCATCCTATCATGGAGTATACCCTTCAAGTACCTTGCTTACCTCTACATCGAAATGTACACAATACACATGCTAGGGAAACACATAGTTATATCCCAATCGATGACTTCACCCAATATCCAACAACCATGTCTGTTTTGGAAGTCCTACAAACTTGTCATTTGCAAAAAAACTCATTTCTCTCAACATCAACAGTAGGCGATCTCATTGATACCCACCTAATCACCTTCGACCTGGATAATGTTGAACCACACCTCCCTTCTTTAGTATATTTCTAGATCCCATTCACGATTAGGAACCAAACAATCCATCAATGTATCATCGATGAATGGGATTCCACATGTTCTATGTCCAAAACAGTATGGAAACAACTTGGCTCCACTGAACTTATCCCTTACACCATTACCCTTTGGGCATATGATGGTTTCACATCCCAACTAGAAGTCCTCTACCAAAATTTTCCTATTGAACTAGGGGGAAATACAATTCTGATTGATATAAAATTCATCGACACTCCATTATATTACAACATCATGTTTGAATGCAGTTACATGTATTCCATGAAATATGTAGCTTCATCACTATTCCGCAACATGTTATTCCCTCACAATGGGAATATTGGCACTATCGATCAATTGACACATTATGAACCCAAACATTTAGGTAACATAGATAATATCCTTTCTCTCATATGGGATAGCTCAGATATATTTCCAATTATAGACATTGGACTATGAATTTTTAGAGACTCGTCACTTTTGGGTAGTGTAGTGTATTGTATTGTATGGAATTTAATATAATGACAAACCTTCCTCAGAAGAACCCACACCTAAAACTATCCATGAAACAACTACATCACAGTCACCTCCATAGTATCCCCCTATGCCTAGATAAATACCATTTTGGAAAATGGTACCCTAGGTCATAATTCAAATCCCTTTCTTCTATCCACCACCCAGAGTGTCTTCCTAACAGGCTGCAGCTACCCTCACCTTGCCTAACATGGTGATATCCATATCTGTTTGGTATCTTGACCAACCATTTATGGTAGCAGTCCTATATCTCCCACCTCAATCAAAGGCTTTTCCCATGCAAGTAGTGGTTCAAAAACCAACTCCTCCAACCAGTCACACAGTTGGGGGTAAAGATACCAACACCGAGTGTAAGAAGAAAACAAATGGGGCCATGCCTAAAACCTGAGTCCAACCACCATGTGCACTATGAGAGACACTTAGACACCCTACAAATATTTTCCCCTCATTACCTGAGTTACGTAATCTAATTCATCTCCCCAAGGTAACACCATTTCTCCCTAGCCCATTATCTTTGACCAATACCACTATGGAAAAACCTTCTCCATCGCATAAGAAAATTATGTGCACCAACTCTGCATATTCCATATGCTCATAATATGGTCATTGCACTCATCGTTTCCCAGCATTACCACATTTCCAAAAAATAGTAGCATTAGTGCAGCAAACATCTTTTCTAGAGCCCTATCAGGAACCCCCCACTAATGCTAAAACCAATGACAATTTGATATATCTCCATGTCAGTAAATGAACGGATGAGATTCATTTATGTGTTTTTGACCAGATGGATCATTTTACACATACGTTTCCTCTCATTGTTGAATACAAATTTTGTCACATGACCATTGTTCAAAATGTTTGAACATCACTTCAAGCATCACTTTACCCAAATCTGAACACCCTACTAGGTAATCCCATCATACCTTCTTCAGAGAAAGAATTATTACCTCTGGTCACACCTATAGTACATATATAGTAATGGTCTGAATACTTACCCCCTAATCTACCTAATTCACCAACAAGTCCCCCACATGATATTCTTCATCCACTCAGTGAACACGACCCACACACGTGTGATGATATTTTGTGCAAATTGTTTAATGAAGGGTATCCCCCTCCTCCCATAGAACTAACCATTTTAGCGGAAGAGTGTACCGAATATTTTCAAAAATACCCCTCTTGTGAATCTTCAACATCCACAACTTCAATAAACACCAATATCATAAACAATTGGGGTCAAACTCATGGTGCCATAACACCTCACCTTCATGTCTTGATATCTCCCACACACTCTACATGGGATATTAGATCATACTTTCAAAGGAAATCACAATCTCCTTTGATATTTCCCCATTCACACATAAATATGGTCGTATGGTCCCCACCCCCAAACCTTAGAAATTCAAAAAGTGCAGGAGGATTCAGTGTCTTACCAAACTCTCTCACCACTCAAATATGATCTCATGTGGCCTCCAAAATATATCAAACGCATTCAAACAATGTGCCAGAGCTCAACTACCGTAGGTAAAAATGGGGTGGCATATTGGGCCCCACGCCTATTTATACGCATGCCTATCAAACTTTCGAACACTCGTACAGGATCCCGGGAGATTCATTTTCCACACCATTCTTGACAACATGATCCTGGCACTCCCATATACACATTGGTATCGCTTGTTTTGTATGTTCCTTATATGTACCGAGGGTCCATCACCAAGCCCATGGGAACATGTATACGTTCTCAGTATCGTTTTTTTCAAATAGTTGTAATATGTTCTTTATCATTAGATATTTTTTACTTTGGGTATTCATTTTTTTTGTGCAGGTACTTGTTAATAAGAATCATAGTCCATATAGTTATGGCCATCATATTTCTCTTTTAGGTATATGTTTCAAATTGGCATGTAGTCCATCCCTCTTTGATTAATTGCATTAACCATTATTACCCTTCGACATCTACCTTTTGGTTCACAAAAACCTGGCTTCGCAGTACCTTCACTTTTGTTGCACTATGGTATTGTCGACCGGTAGCCTTCCCACCTAGATGAGTTGTCTTACATATATTTTCCCCCAGGAAAATTGACACTCATGTTGTAATTACCCCCTAGGACCAAGATTCCTGATAGTTTTTCACTTTCAAAAAGGAAATTAATACTTCTCATGATATTGTTAACCTTCCCATTATGAACTCCCAAATCATGTTCTTCTAGTTTTGTTGAATTCACCTTCACATTTTCATTAACCCTCCATCTCACCTAACATCTATTTCCCATCTGCAAATCCATCCTTCATCCATTTACCTAATACAAAAACCCACCCATGGCCCCCCCACCCTCCATACATTAATTCTTGATACCTGCGCTCCAAACATGCCAAGTCATCTTTCACTGGGGCACCCATTTTTGTATGTGTATATTCAACCTCAATCATTCTTTATTGAAATTTGGAAATTTTATAAAGTACCTTTTGATTTACAACAAGTACAATAGGTTTTTTCAATCATAGTCGATGTCATTTGTTTACCTGGAAACCCATGTCACCCTTGGTTGGGGAATCTATCCTTCACAACCATGTCTGCACATTAGCCTCTCAGTGGAAAAAACCATGAGTATCCAAAACCCCTTTGTCCCAGATATCTATGTTTTGACCTATCACCCATCTCTTTGCATCCTTATCATCTCAACACAGTTCATCCCAATATTTGGTTGTCCCAGTGACACCAAATTATGTTTTACGATTGTTGTCATCCATCACTAAAAAAAAAAACAAGGGAATTTTTTGAGTCTCATGCATTCTGAAATTCATCCATGTTACCAGTCAATCCACCTTACTACAAGTGAGTTCGTAATATTTTCTTTTCTCAGTTGATTTCAATGTTCCCTTCAATTCTTGCAGTCGTTCCTCCCTACTTGTCGATGTCAACATAAGTTTCCAAGAAGGTGGCAATATCTTGGCTCTCATTACCCTATAAATGAGGAGTCTCGGACGAAACATAAAGAGTCTTCATTTCTTTCTAATTCCATTGACCCCCATAACATTCAACCTTGATCCAGTTTCATGTTGTAGTGGGTCATACTATGTGACCATTGCAATTCTCAGTACTAGTCGAAGACCTTTGAATTTATCAAGCCATCAATTTCTCCGAGTCACAAACACTATGTACAGTTTTTTGTTCCTCAATTCAAAGAAAATTCACTTATCATAAATTTCATTTGTTGTTGTTGATTCCCTTGAGGGCATTGTCGATTTCTCCTTCAAGAGAATCTTTCAGTTACAATTATATATTTTTGGTTTCATGGAACGAGCATGGAGCATGCCCACCTCATTTGTACAAAGATATTTTTGTTTTTAGAGAAAAATGGTTACGAATGATATTCCCTCTCCCTATAATGGATCATCTTGATAGTTATCCTACAACATCCTATCCAAATCCTCTAGAAGATGATACCATAGGTAAAAGAAACAATGATTTATTTTGGCTATACATATGCTCTTAACCTCACACATAAGGGGGAATTTACTATCACTAAAAAATCATTCACAACAATATAGGTGGTGTCCAAAGAAAATACCAATGCAACATACCTCCAACATTAATAGGCTTCATTCAAAATAGTCCCAAAACTATACAAAATGGCTTGAATTTCAACAAAATCTTCCAAATTCATTTATGTGCACAACAACATTAGCGAACACTATCAAATTTGTGAAAATTGTATGACTATAATCGAATAAACCCATGCAGGTGTGGAAGTAGAGAATTTATGATTTTGTTCGGCCCTCACCCACTTCCATATTGAGTGTGCCATGAGAATTCATCCAATCTAGGTCTAAATCTAGCCTTGGGTCCATTTAAGGACTAAAGAAGCACCTACATGAGGACCCCTATTCACATTGCAAACTAGTTTTGTAAAATCTTGAATGAATCCTATGTTGGAAAATATTTAACAGACAACGAATGGCAAATATTTAACAGACATCGAATGCTTGTCATTGATGGCAAGTAGCATAAGTACAGGAAGAATGTACAGAGTATTGATCGCATGAGTATAGGAAGTTTGTAATAGACAGGCAAACAGAAGATAAGTTCAGGAAGATCGAATGATCGAAGGCAACGCAACTAGGCAAACAGAAGATAAGTTTAGGTTGATTGAATGATCGAAGGCCCGTAAAGCTTGAGAAGCATTTCTGATCATTGGATCCATTCAAAATTCCCGAAAGAACGAGGGTCGTCAGATCTGAATGTAGACAAGAAGAGATAATTGAAGAGGAGGACAGATCTCAGGCGTTAGATCCAAGTGTAGGATCCGACCATCGTTGGATCAAGAAGAACCCGCACGTCCTTTAAGGTACAAGGAGAAGTGGGCGTAATCATGATATGCAAAATCGCGACTTAATCTAAGCCATCAGATCAAGGTTGAATCTGGACCATTGATTCCAGTCCATGTCGGAGTTTTGAGGATCGCGTGTTGGATATGACAAAGAAACAATGCAACAAGAACTCTGAAATCGCAATATGCGAAATCGTGATTCATTCACTGCTGTTGAATCAAGATCAGATCTGGACCGTTGATCTAACTCCATATCGGAGTTTCGTGAATCGTGACATCGAGAGGCAAAATAAACTGAACATCAAGAAAGTCGAAATCGTGATATGCGAAATTGCGACTTAATCGCAACCGTCAGATCAAGATATGATCTGGACCGTTGATCTGACTCCATTACGGGGTTTCGTGGATCGGGACTTTGAAGTGACAAAAAAACTGAACTTCAAGAATGACGAAATCGCGATGTTCAAAATCGTGATTCAATCATAGTCATTGAATCAAGATCAAATCTGGACCATGGAATCATAGGACATGTGGCAAGTGATCAAAATTTCGCTGACTTGGGGTCAACGGAGCATAGTGTCGAAAATCACTAAATGAGAAATTGCGAAAGCACTTTCTGCATAGGCGCTTGGTTATGACCATAGTCATGTTTGGGAAGGAGCTAGAGCAGAAAAGTTATGTATCGAAACTTCGGAGATCACGAAATGAAGTGTCAAGACACTCAACACAGGATTGACGAAATGCCGAAACCCAATTTAAAGGCAATATCAATAAAATTCATCTAACGACGCAGATAAATTGGAGTATGATTGGAAGGTTATTGTTCTCTCTCATAGTTAACTCCTCAGTTACGAATTTGTTAGCGAAACGGACTCATGATTGTGAATCAGTTGGCGTTTCAGTTGCTCGGACAATTGTCTTTCTTTTTCCGAAGGAAATGCGAAGTGCAACCGCCGTGGATACGTGTATAAAATAAGATGAGACAGACTGTGTGTGGTTGGTTGTTCTGTATGAAAAACGAATGAAACTGTAAGAAATAAAAAATTATAGAATGTGTTGTGTGAGATTGAAAATATGCATAGTGTGAGATGAAACTCAAAGAAGAGTAACAGATGATGAAGAGAAGCAGAAGCAGAGCAAAATGACAGAACAAGTTGATGCAGAGAAGACCTGTTGAACAAACAAAGGAAGAGAAGAATAACAGAACAGTTTGTAGAAGACCAGATTTATAGAACAAAGAAAGATTGGTAAGAATTGATTTATTTGCATAGTTGACTACTTATTTATTCATTAATATTCTAGGGAGGTTGGGAGGTGCTCGGGAGGACTGTTGTCCTCAGAGGTTCAAGTGGGAGATTGAACACAGGATGTTGTAGCTTTCATCTGGTTGCAGCCAGAGAAACCAGGGTAGCAGGGTGGTGCAAGGGAGAACAAGTGTTCTCTGTTATACAGGTTGGAGCCTGTGTAACTGGAAGTTGGTGCTTCCATCCAGTTGGTGCTGGAACATATAGGGAGTTGGTGCTTCCTTCTAGTGGGTGCTAGAGAAACCAGAG
>ML793602.1:551163-582050 GCA_009831015.1 Picea engelmannii
ATGATCTCTGGATGCACTACTGTTTTCATAAGAATATACAACAACTGGTCTCTATAAAGTAGACTAGGATTTTTCAGTGAAAGAAAAGTGAAAAATTGTTAAAATCTCAAAACACTGATTCACCCCCCCCTCTCAGTATTTTTCCAACAAATGTAAGCAGTGTTGAACCAAGAACTGAAGATACAGTTGAAGATGAAGATGAACAGGTCCAAGGATCAGAAAGAGAAGAGTCTGGATCAGATGAAGATACGAATATTCAAACTGACACAAATAAGCAGAAAGAAGAAAAATCACCTCTCAGAATTATTAGAGAGAATCATCCTGAAAATAAGATAATTGGGGATATAAATGAAGGAGTTCAAACAAGAAGGAAACTGATTAAAGACTCAGAACAATCTCATGTTGCCTTGTTATCTATGACTGAATCTAAATTTTTTTAGGAAGCTAGCCATGAAGATAATTGGATTAGAGCAATGAATGAAGAGCTTGATCAGATTGAGAAGAACAATACTTGTGAGCTTGTCTCTAGACCTGAAGATAAGAATGTAGTAGGTTCCAAATAGGTGTTCAAAAATAAAATGAATGAAAAAGGACAAGTTGTTAGAAATAAAGCCATATTGGTCTGTAAGGGATATGCACAAATTGAAGGTCAGGACTTTGATGAAACTTTTGCACCAGTGGCAAGATTGGAAGCTATCAGAATATTTCTTGCTTATTCATGTCATAGGAACTTTAAATTTTATCAGATGGATGTTAAGTCAGCATTTCTTAATGGAGATCTAGAGGAAGAAGTATATATGGAGCAACCTAAAGGATTCTCTTTGACAGATAATCCTAATTATGTTTGTAAGCTGAAGAAGGCCTTATATGGACTAAAACAAGCACCACGAGCTTGGTATTATAGACTGGACAAATTTCTACAAGAAAAAGGGTTCAAGAAAGGTACTGTTGACAGTAACCTTTACATCAAGTCTAAAGGTGATAATTTACTAGTTATTTTGGTTTATGTAGATGATATTATTTTTGGCTGTACTAATGAATCATCTGTCCAGTGGTTTTCTAATTCTATGCAAACAGAATTTGAAATGTCCATGATAGGAGAACTGTCATATTTTCTTGGCTTACAAGTAAAACAAAGCTTTGCAGGAATTTTTATTTCTCAAGAAAAATATTTGAAAGAGATGTTGAAGAAATTTCAGATGGAATATTCCTCTACAGTTAGCACACCTACGGTGGTTGGTTGCAAGCTGAGTAAAGATGATATCTTACCTGATGTTGATCAAAGGACATATCGATCGATGATAGGCAGTCTTCTGTACATCACAACATCTCGTCCTGATATAATGCAAGTTGTTGGAATGGTAGGTCATTTTCAGTCTGCTCCTAAACAAAGTCATTTAGTAGTCGTCAAAAGGATATTTAAATATTTGAAGGGAACAATGACTTATGGTCTGTGGTATCCTAGAAATCAGAATTTCCAGTTAACTTCTTATTCAGATGCAAACTGTGTTGATGAGAGAAAAAGCACCAGTGGAGGAGCATTTTTTCTTGGTGACTCATTAGTTGCATGGCTTAGTAAAAAGCAAGGATCCATTTCATTATCCACTACAGAGGCAGAATACATTGATGTTGCTACTTGCTACACACAAATTTTATGGATGATACAAACTCTTGTAGATCTGAAGGTAAATTACACTGATCCCATTCCAATTCATTGTGATAACACCAGTGCCATTAGTGTCTCCAAGAATCCTGTTCTTCATTCCAAGACTAAGCATATTCGAATCAAGTACCATTTTCTCAGAGAACAAGTTACAAACAGAATTGTTCAACTGAATTATATACCTTCTATAGAACAAATCGCTGATATCTTTACTAAACCATTAGTAGCGACCCCTTTTGGATATCTTCGTCAAAAGTTGGGGGTTATAATATCTTGTGTCTAATCTGTTCACCTAGTCAGGGGGAGTACTTATTGAATATCTAGTGTATTTCCAAGATGCTTATAGTCGAGAGGGGGAGTATGTTTTGTAACAAGATAAGGGGAAGAATGTTTCTTCTTTGAAATTGATGTCAAAGGGGGAGAAAAGAGTTCGGGAGGAGAGTCGAGTCTGAATGCATGTGGGTTCTTGTGTTGCCATCAATGCCAAAGGGGGAGATTGTTGGAAAATATTTAACAGACAGTGAATGTCAAATATTTAACAGACATCGAATGCTTGTCATTGATGGAAAGTAGCATAAGTATAGGAAGAATGTACAGAGGATTGATGGCATGAGTACAGGAAGTTTGTAACAGACAAGAAAACAGAAGATAAGTTCAGGAAGATCGAATGATCGAAGGCAACACAACCAGGCAAACAGAATATAAGTTCAGGTTGATCAAATGATCGAAGGCTCGTAAAGCTTGAGAAGCATTTCTGATCGTTGGATCCATTCAAAATTCCCGAAAGAACGAGGGTCGTCAGATATGAATGTAGACAAGAAGAGATCGTTGAAGAGGAGGATAGATCTTAGGCATTAGATCTAAGCGTAGGATCCGACCATCGTTGGATCAAGATGAACCCGCACGTCCTTGAAGGTACAAGGAGAAGCGGGCGTAATCGCGATATGCAAAATCGTGACTTAATTTGAGCCGTCAGATCAAGGTTGAATCTGGATCGTTGATTCCAGTCCATGTCGGAGTTTCGAGGATCATGTGTTGGAGATGACAAAGAAACAATGCAACAAGAACTCCGAAATCACGATATGTGAAATCGCGATTCATTCACATCTGTTGAATCAAGATCAGATCTGGACCGTTGATCTAACTACATATCGGAGTTTCTCGAATCGCGAAATTGAGAGGGAAAAGAAACTGAACATCAAGAAAGTCGAAATCACGATATGTGAAATTGCGACTTAATCTCAATCGTCAAATCAAGATATGATCTGGACCGTTGATTCGACTCCATTACAGGGTTTCGTGGATCGAGACTTTGAAGTGACAAAAACACTGAACTTCAAGAATGACGAAATCGCAATGTTCGAAATCGTGATTCAATCGTAGCCGTTAAATCAAGATCAAATCTGGACCATAGAATCATAGGACATGTGGCAAGTGATCAAAATTTCGCTGACTTGGGGTCAACAGAGCATAGTGTCGAAAATCACGAAATGAGAAATTGCGAAAGCACTTTTTGCATAGGCGCTTGGTTATGACCATAGTCATATTCGGGAAGGAGCTAGAGTAGAAAAGTTCTGTATCGGAACTTCAGAGATCGCAAAATGGCATGTCAAGACACTCAACACAGGATTGTCGAAATGCCGAAACCCGATTTAAAGGCAATATCAATAAAATTCATCTAACGGTGCAGATAAATTGGACTATGATCAGAAGGTTACTGTTCTCTCTCACAGTTAACTCCTCAGTTACGAATCTGTTAGCGAAACAGACTCATGATTGCGAATCAGTTGGTGTTTCAGTTGCTCGGATAGTTGTCTTTCTTTTGCCGAAGGAAATGCGAAGTGCAACCGCCATGGATACTTGTATAAAATAAGATGAGACAGACTGTGTGTGGTTGGTTGTTCTATATGAAAAATGAATGAAACTGTAAGAAATAAAAAATTATAGAATGTGTTGTGTGAGATTGAAAGTATGCATAGTGTGAGATGAAACTCAGAGAAGAGTAATAGATGATGAAGAGAAGCAGAAGCAGAGAAGAATGACAGAACAATTTGATGCAGAGCAAACCTGCTGAATAGACAAAGGAAGAGAAGAATAGCAGAACAGTTTGTAGAAGACCAGATTTACAGAACAAAGAAATATTGGTAAGAATTGATTTATCTGCATAGTTGACTGCTTATTTATTCATTAATATTCTAGGGAGGTTGGGAGGTTCTCGGGAGGACTGTTTTCCTCAGAGGTTCAAGTGGGAGCTTGAACATAGGAAGTTGTAGCTTTCATCTGGTTGCAGCCAAAGAAACCAGGGTGGAAGGGTGGTGCAAGGGAGAACAAGTGTTCTCTGTTATACAGGTTGGAGCCTGTGTAACTGGAAGTTGGTGCTTCCATCCAGTTGGTGCTTCCTTCTAGTGGGTGCTAGAGAAGCCAGAGAGTTGGTTCTCTCAAACAAGTTGCAGCTTGTAAAATAGAGGTAGTAGCCTCACATTGAGTTGGTGCTCAATTAAAGATGATGTACAGAACTTAAAAGACTGCCTGTCATTTCGAAGAAGAAGAGGTTTTCTCCCTTTATGGGTTTCCTCGTGAAAATATGTCTCTGTGTATATCTTATGTGTGACTGATGTCTTTTATTTTTACTGTCCATATGCTATATAATGTTGATGATCACTTGAAGAAATATTAAGAATGTATTAAAATTGTTAAAATTGTTTAAGCACAAAGACAACTGATTCACCCCCCCCCCCCTCTCAGTTGTACTATTAATTTAAACATCCTATAAATGGAAGGTTGAGCTATGCACCAAAGAAAGAGTTTTCTAGTATTTTTATGCTATTTAAATTTCTCCTTGACAGTCCATTATTCTCATAGAAACTTTTCAACATACATAGCAAGAGCCAACATTCTCACCTCTTTAGAAGTCGGTGATAATTCTTCATAGCCATTATAATATTGTAAGAGGATGAGTTCTACATTGGGGACTTTCAGGAGCCTCCCAAGGAGGAAGAGGGAAACTCACAAGTTTCCTACCTTTCTCTATGGTGTTGCTAATGTAAGCTTTTCCATTGGTGACTATCCCTTGTTCCAATTTTTAGTTGTATGCTACTATTTATGCATTTTTTAGTTTTGTTATTATTTCCTTTTTATTTCTTGTTTAATTTACTTGTTGTCCCAGTAACCAACTAATATTTGACTATATTACTTTCTTGGCTTGACAAGGTATTTAAATGGTTGGTTTTCTTCTCACCCAAGTGGAAAACCCAAGACAATAGTTTGAGTCACAACTAAAAGAACCTAGACTTTGTTGCTTCCAATTGAGAATTTTAATTATTAGCTTTCCCCATCCATTGGAAATGAGTAAATCCTTGTAGTGTGTTGTCTCCTTGTTCTACCCTCGGTCATCTTTTCAATAATCTATGTTCAAAAAAAAAATCATTATCCTTTTTCTTCAACCAATTTCAATGTATAAAACTATCTTAAACCATAATATATGTTCAAGAAAATAGAGAGTTAGGGATTAATATCTTATATTTCTACCCATCACCAAGAAGTAAAGAGAGTATGTTTTATGTGGTTGAAGAATTAATTGATAAAAGGTTCATTTTAATGGAAAAAACACTCATAAGAATTTTCTTGTATTTTTCTAATCATGGAACCATGTTTAAAACTTTTATATGTTGGCATATGGGAAAAAATCATAATAATAATAATAGTAAAATAAATAATTAAACTTTTTAGATGAAAGGGGTATTTGATTGAACAAGTGTTTCAAACATACCATTTCCATATTGAGCATAAATGAAAAAAAATTACTTTCACTTGAGTCACTTTATAGTTGCAAACACGTGTACAACATGATAGGTTTTGTTGATTGCAAACTTAAAGAGTGAAAAACTCGATAACATATCTTACCTAAGGAGAGTCTTCCAAATTGATAGATAAAATTACAGTATTTATGCCACATGCCTAAATACATTCTTTGAGGGATTCTGTTGAAAAACGTATCCCCCTTTGATCTCTCCCTATTTCAATAGTTGATCATTGTGCTTGTTATTCTTATGAGATATGGCACCATAATAAGTTTTATAGGTTTGGTTTCCATTTAGTTAGGAACTAAAGCTTGATAATAATGATGCAATGTATTTTATTCTTCTTTGTTTTCTTTGACAAGATACACATAATGCTACCTTTAATCCTCACTTCACTTTTCATGGTTATTATGCATATTTCTATTTAGCACAAATGATGTAATGTACCTAGGGAGGATAATATTGGGTACCTATAGAGGTACCCAATGGGATAATGAATGAAATGTGGCCATAATCATAGAATACACACACTTGGTAGTTGGCATGTAATAAATAGTCCCACTAGGTTGTTAGATGAAATAATATAATAATAAAGCATAATTGACATGACCCCCTACGATAGTCATGAGAAAGTATGAATACATATGAATACCATTGTATTGATATATATTGGATATTTTTTTTGTAGAAACCACGGATTTTGGAGTGATTCCTTCCATAAGGATTATTTGATGTTGTTACCCTACCTTAAGGGTTATTCTCCATATTCTTGTGTCATTTATGGTGATAATGATTTTGATTATACCAAAATTTAGAGTTCCTTTTGCATACCTCAAAATCCTCTTGGATACCTTCATATGTATTTCAGGTAGCTTTTTCATGTATATTGAAACAAGAGAAATTGAATAAGCAATATCAGGTCTTGTGTGGGTTAGAAACATCAAACTTCCAATAATACTTATGTATCTTGTATCATCAACTATTTCGGCACCATCATCTCTACAAAACACAATTCCATGAGAAGTTGGAGTGGAGATTGGTTTACAATCAACCATGTCGAATTTTTTCAACATATATTTTGCATACTTTGTTTGACAACTGAAAATTTCATCCTCATTTTGATAAACCTCCATACCCAGAAAATATTGCATGAGACCCATATATTTCATCTCAAATTCATTCATCATAGAAATTTTGAATTCATCCTTCATCTTAGAAATGTTACCCATATATAATAAGTCATCAACATACATAATTAGAATAATAATATCATTACCTTATTGTTTCTAGTAAAGTGTAGGTTCACTCTTACTTCTTTTGAAGCCATTTTTCTGAAAATATCCATCAATCCTATCATACCATGCTCTTGGTGCTTGCTTGAGGCCATATAAAGCCTTCTTCAACTTGTAGACTTGATTTTCTTTTCCTTGCACTTTAAAACCTTTTGATTGTTCCACATAAACTTCTTCTTCTAAGTACCCATTCAAAAAGGCACTTTTCACATTCATGTAATGAATGCTCCATTTCTTCCAAGCTGCTAATGAAATCATCATTCTAACAGTCTCTTTTCTTGCTACTAGTGCAATGTCTCTTCATAATCAATTCCATACCTATGTGTGAAGGATTTAGCAACTAATCTTGCCTTGTCTCTGTCAACACTCCCATCACTATTGTAGTTTTCTTGTAGACCCATTTAGTACTAATCTTTTTCTTGTCATGTGGTAGTTATGTAAGCTCCTGAGTATCATTCTTGTGAATATAATCTATCTCTTCTTGAATTGATTGCACCCAAACCTCATTAGTTCATGAATATTCAAAACATGATGGTTCAAAATCATCCTTAGAATGTAAAGAAAAATTTATTGTCTCACCTATTGGATTTTCTTCATGTGCTTGACTTTTACTCCTTTGATACATGTCACTTAATATTCTTACCTTCTTTGTAGAACTTGAATTTGATGTTGGGATTGTACCTGGAACTGAAGAATTATATAAGGGGCTTCTTGGTGGATTTGTATGACTTGGAATTGAAATATTAGTGGGATTATCATTATCAATACCATCAATAATACCCCTATTCAAAATAAATTTTGACATATCAACATGGCCTTTTTGATGACCATAATCTCCCCCTTCATAAAAAATCACATCTCTTGAGAACAAAATGCTATTAGTGAGGGGAGTATACAACCTATAAGCCTTACTTTGTGCACTATATCCAAAAAAAATGCATGACACACTTTTTGGATCTAACTTTTTTTCTCTTTTGATCAACTACATGGACATAGGCTAAACAACCAAAGACTATGAAATGATTAACAAAAAGATTTTTTCATACCATGATTCATATGGACTCATCGTATCAAGTGAACTTGTGGGAGATCTATTGAGAATGTATACATCTATAGAAACTGCATCACCCCAAAAATAATTGCTTAATCCCTTGGTTTGTAACATACTTTTTTCCATTTCCATCACTATAAAAAAAATTATTTCAGCTACTCTGTTTTGTTAATGTGTAGAAGTAGTGGGGAGTTGTCTTCTAATGCTATTCACATCACAATAATTCTAAAAATATTTTGAACGAAATTATCCTCCACAGTCAGTCCTTAAGCATTTGATTTTGCAACCTCTTTCATTTTCCACAAGGGCTTTAAACCTCTTGAATGTATCAAAGGATTGATCCTTGGTCTTCAAAAAATAAACCCAACACTTTTGTGAGTAACCATCAATAAAAGTAATAAAATATGATGACTTACCCAAATGCTTTGTCTGCATAGGACCACAAATGTCTGAGTGAACTAACGTAAGTGGATAATGGGCCCTCCTTTACCACATCCTTCACAAACCTACTTGTGTTCTTGAACCTTAGAAAAACCATAAACTAATTATTTTCATGTTAGAAGCTTCAAACTATGAAAATTCAAATGCCCATACCTGAGATGCAACAACCAACGTTTTTCCTCATATGCCATATTGGTAGGATGGTTGTTATTTTCTCCAAACATGGATGGGAACATCCTATTCTTTGACATAGGCACAACTGTAACCACCCTATTGCCTCTATTCGTATCATAAATTGTACATTGTTTATTTTCAAACACCACCTTAAACATTTTCTCACACAATTGGCCAACACTCAATAAATTACGCTTTAATTGTGGAGTGTAACAAATGTATTTAACACTTTTCATATCTTCTTTAGTATGGACTTCCATAACTCCTTTTGGAGCAACCTCCAATGCTTTGTCATCACCAAGCTTGATCTTGGATTTGAAACTTTCATCCATCGTAGAAAAAAGATCCTTATTTCCTAACATGTGGTTAGAACACCTTGAATCTAAATACCAAATATCTTTAGTACCATTTTCATCTTTGTCATAAGATAAAAATAAATTGTTTGGAGAGGCCTCATCGCCTTCTTTATAAAAATTAAAACCTTTTTTATTATTACATACTTTTAATGTATAGTCCCTTTCAAAGTGACCATACCTTTTATAATGATAACATTGGATATTTCTTTTATCAAATATTCCTCTGCCTCTACCACTTGAACCACCTCTTCCTCTTGGATAATTATGATTTTGACCTCTACCTTGGATTTGGTTGCTTTTGGTGCTAGTGTTGGAAATTTAGAGGAAAAAACTTTATCATCACATTCTCCAAATGAATCTCTCAGTCTTTCTTCGTGAGACATAAGAGATCCAACTAGGTGATCAAACAAAAGGGTAGACAAATCCTTTATTTCTTCAATGATTATGGAAACATGGTTCCACCTTGGTGTTAGAGACCTCAATACCTTTGTTAGGGTCCTAACCCACACATAGGTAGAACAATATATTCGGATGTAATAAAGGTCAATATTAATAAGGCCTTGGGATAAAATAGAATAAGTCAAATGTAAGAAGACCTAATAAAAGTTTCTGCTTCTAGAAGGATCTTCCTCTAGATGCTTCTTTTGATAAACATATTTAGTATAAATAGGAGTTGAGGGTATGAGAACCCTAGCTTGGATATTATTGTAATAGAGCTCTGCTCAACTGGAGGTTTCCCCCTCAAAGAGGCCCGCGAACATTGCTTTCAGAATCAAAGTGATATTTGTGTTGTTATTCTTATATCATTTCAGTGCTATTGTGGTGATTGTTCTAGTTATATTGTTGTTATTCTGCCATTTCTAGCATTTTATTTATGTTCTTCATACTTTTTATATATGGTATATTACAAGTGGTATCAGAGCACTTTCCTCAGCAGAAAGTGTGGATTTAATTATTATTTTCAGGGTAGAGATGTATTCCAGCATCTTTAAGCCACAGATATCTGTCATTACATGCATAAACCCACAATTGAGGGATTCATACACACAGGAAATACAAGTGGTACTTAAGCGCACATCTGTTGGCCACCCTTGTAACCTCTGTTGGTACCCCTTCGCGTGGTAGCGCATCAGACATCACATGTGTATGGATCATCCTAGATTACTTGAAGCCCTCTTTAGATAAACTGATCGGTTGCCTGACTGCTATAGTTCCACCGAGAATAGCACTTGGGAAGATACTCTCTAGTACCTGGGTAGTCGGGTAGTACGGCTAAGGGTACGGTCTATCCTCCTTAGTTAGTTCTATAAGATATTGGGCCGAGTACTACTATTGGACCTCGCACATATATCAGAGAGCTATAGAACAAGGAAAACCCTTGTCTGTAGAACCCTTGATTACCTAACCCTTGGGGATAGAAACATAAACAAATTAAAACAGACAAGATCTATTGCCGCGCAACTGTGTTTGGGTTGTCAAATCACTACACATTTCTTCCTTGTTAAGAATTTGGGCATTTCATCACTGTAGTATTCTTCAGACCAGAGTATTTTTTCACCATTATTTTAGACCTATTCCATTGGATTCATCTCTTCGCCCTTATCTCATTCATACATATCATTTTTCAGCAAAATTTTTTACCCCACCCACCCCTTTTTGGTTCCCTCGTACTCATGGCCCATACCCATAGCCAATACTTGGAAGCTCACTTCAATACCTTGCAATCTAGTATCACCGAGACCCAACAAGAAGTGAAACAACTCAATGCCAATGTTGTCGCCATCAATACAACCATGCAGTCTTCAATGGAGGAAATCAAACAAGACTTGACGACCCATCTTGAATATATATTTTTGTCACTCTGCACCAAGCTTCATATCCCTACAGATAACCCTTCCTTTAACTCACCTCCACATACTGAAGGTGAACATTGCTCTCATTCCCATAACTTTCAGCACCATCACTTTCAATGTGACCTATGCCTTCCATGGGTGGATGTGACCAAATTTGATGGCTCGGACCCCATTGGTTGGGTCACCCAAATGGAACATTATTTCTCTTTATACGACATTAAAGATGACTTGGCAAAACTTCGGTATGGTGTTCTCCATCTAGATCAAGGATGTTGGAAATGGTGGCAATGGAGAAAAACTTCTCGTCAAGGGTATATTGCTTGGACACACTTTGTGGCAGAGCTTTATGAACACTTTAACACTAACACCAACCATTTGGGTTGTTTGACAAAGTTCAAACAATCAAGAACAATGGAAGACTTTATAACTACCTTTGAGCGCCTAGATTTTCGGACAGACGGCATGTCTGATGCCTTTTTGTGAGAGTGTTTTATCAGTGGCCTCAAGGATGATATTTGGGCCCATGTCCTCATGGCTCGGCCTCAGAGTTGGGTGGAGGCCACTAAAAGAGATAAAGAAGCACAATAGGTTGTATCTTCTCAAAACCAAAAACCCTCCTTTATCCCTCGCCCTAAACCAATAAATCCCACTACTCCCTCTGCTCCACTAAAGATCCAAAAATTGACCAGGGCTGAAATGGTTGAACGCCAACTCAAAGGCCTTTGTTATAATTGTGATGAAAAATATTTCTTGGGCCACAAGTGTAAGGAACAAAATATTTTTATGGCCATCTCTGAGGATATTTCAGAAGAGGATGTTGAAACTCCCCTTGTGTCTGAGTCACCTGAAACCACTGACATAACCCCTCCCTTGGACCCTCCCGAAGTAGAACCAGTCATTTCCCTCAATGTTCTCACTGGCTTCTCCGCTCTCCAAACCCTCAAGCTAATTGGTTACATCAAATTGGAAGGTCACCATTCTGTTTGATAGTGGAAGCACCCATAATTTTATTCATTGCCGCATTGCCCAAGAAACTCATTGTTGCATCCATGCCATCAATAATTTCCAAATCATGATTGCCAATGGTGGTTCCATGAAATGTGGAGAGCATTGTGAAAATGTGCATATCCAAATTGGTGACTACCCCCTGAAATCTCATATGATTGCTATCGACATGGGCGGTTGTGATATTGTGTTGGGTGCAGACTAGCTAAGGACTTTGGGTCCCATTCTCATGGATTTTAAGGAATTAACCATGCAATTCGACCAGGAGAGCCACCAATATAAATTCCAAGGCATCATTGTCGGTTCACCTGAGATCATTAGTTCCCATCACATGGAAAAGCTGCTCAAAAAAGGTCATTCTGGTGTTATTACCCAACTCCATGCCATACAAGCAACAGAGACACCCTTGGCGCTGCAAGACCTCCAAGCCATCATTTCTAAACATCAAGTGTATTTTCCACTCCCCAGGGACTCCCTCCTTCCTGTAGTGTTCATGATCATTCCATTCCCCTTGTACCCAAAATCCTTCCTCCCAATATCTGTCTATATCGTGAACCCTTTTCCCAAAAAAATGAAATTGATAAAATGGTCCAGGAACTCCTTAATGCAGGCATTATCCGCCCTAGGAAGATCCCCTACTCTTCTCCTGTGGTCATGGTCTTGAAGAAAGAAGGTTCTTGGCGAGTGTGTCCTAACTTCGGTGCCCTCAACAAACTTACAATTAAAGACAAATTTCCCATTCCTGTCATTGATGACCTCCTAGATGAATTGAGTGGCACCCAATTCTTTACTAAAATTGATCTTCGTTCGGGCTAGCACCAGATATGTATGAAAGAGGTAGACATTCCCAAGACTTCCTCTAGAACTCATGAGGGCCACTATGATTTTTTGGTCATTCCCTTTGGCTTGCGTAATGCCCTCTCCACCTTCCAAAGCCTCGTGAATCATGTCTTCCGTCCTTTTCTCCTTCATTTTGTCTTAGTTTTCTTTGATGATATCCTCATCTATAGAAAAACCTGGACAGACCATCTTGCTCATGTGGATCGATTTCTCCATCTACTCTCTCAACACCAAATTTTCCTGAAACAGTCTAAATGTGCTTTTGGCGCCTCAGAAGTAGAATACTTGGGTCATGTGGTTGGCAAGGATGGCATCAGGGTGGATCCTAAAAAGATTGAAGCTATGAAAGAATGGCCTCACCCAAAGACTCTCAAAATATTACATGGATTTCTGGGATTAACATGCTATTATCGCAAGTTTGTTAAGAATTATGGAAATATTGCAGCACCTCTCACTGCTCTACTAAAAAAGAACTCTTTCACTTGGACTCCAGTTGCTTCTCAAGATTTTCAAACCTTGAAGATGGCCATGTGCACCACTCTAGTCCTGGCCCTTATTGATTTCAAAAAGACCTTTGTGTTGGAATGTGATGCCTCAGGGAAAGGAATTGGTGTTGTCCTTATGCAAGAGGTTCAACCTTTGGCCTTTACCAGCAAGAAACTATCTGAAAGAAATCTGGGAAAATCAATCTATGAAAAGAAAATGTTTTCTATTCTGCATGTCATTGATCTATGGCGCCCTTATCTATTGGGTTAACGTTTCCAAATTAAGACAGACCATCAAAGCCTCAAGTATTTTCTGGAACAACGCATTTCCTCCCTGGAGCAAAAAAAATGGGTGAATAATCTCTTTGGATATGATTATGAGATCATTTACAAGAAAGGAAAAGACAATGTGGTTGTGGATGCACTTTCCTGAAAATATGAAGATGACGGATCCCTTTTTTCTCTTTCCTTCATTGTACCAGATTGGCTCCAAGCCGTTTGCTACAAATGGCTACAAGATCCCAAAAGTTAACATCTGATCCAACAATTGCAGTCCAATGCTCCATCTTCCCCAGGGTAGTCTTGGCTCCAGGATGAGCTTCGATACAAAGGTTGTTTGTATTTAAGTAAACAATCAAAGCTTAAATCCAAGGTACTTTCTGAGCTTCATGCTACACCCACAGTGGGGCACTCCGGGTTCACCAAAACCTATGACAGGGTCAAACGTTCTTTTTTCTGGGATGGTATGAAATAGGACATTCATAATTTTGTCATTGAATGTGATGTGTGTCACTGCAACAAGGGAGAAACAGTCAAATCTCGAGGCACACTACAACCGCTTCCGATTCCACCTGCTATTTGGAAGGATATCTCTATGGATTTTATTACCGACTTACCCAAATCGGGAAATAAATCACTCATCATGGTGGTTGTTGATTGCCTTTCCAAGTATGCTCATTTCTACGTTCTTCAACACCCATTTACAGCATCCACAGTGGCTCAAATTTTCATGGATCAGGTCTTCAAGTTTCATGGCATGTTGCACTCTATTGTTTCTCATCGTGACCCAACTTTCACAAGCAATTTTTGGCAAGAACTGTTCAACATACAAGGAAACCAATTGCATCTCAGCACAGCTTATCATCCCAGACTGATGGTCAAACTGAAGTTGTCAACAAGTGTTTGGAAACATATTTCAGGTGTTTTTCCTCAGAAAAGAAAAATCATTGGGCTCAATGGTTACCCCTAGCTGAATGGTGGTACAAAAATTCATACCATACACCTGCACGCATGACTCCTTTTGAAGAGGTATATGGACATAATCCACCTTCAGTTCTCTCATACTTACCTAGTGTCTCAAAGGTCTAGGCGGTTGACCAAACACTTACATTTCAAGAGGCTATTCTATGTACCCTCAAAGAGAATTTGGTCATGGCACAGAATCACATGAAGCAACAAGCAGGTCAAGGTCACTCTAAATATCAATTTGTAGAAGGCGATCAGGTGTTTCTTCGACTACAACCTTACAAGAAAAATTCCCTCAAGGCCAAGCATTTTCAAAAGCTAGAAACCCAAATTTTATGGTCCTTATATCGTTCTCAAGCATGTGGGACAAGTAGCCTATCTGTTAGCTTTTCCCATTCATTCAAAGATACATCCTGTTTTTCATGTTTCATGCCTAAAGAAGGTGATTGGAACTAAGTGTCAAATTCAAACCAACCTTCCCGAGTTATCCGAAGAAGGATCCATTTGGCTACAGTTGTTACACCTCAAAATTACTCACTTCAATAGTGTCGCAAGTGTCATCATTACAAGTGTTGTAAGTGTCGCATCTTGTCTGCAAGTGTCGCATATTGACCACAAGTGTTGCAAGTGTCAAAAAAATCATACTACCATATTTCCTATGTCATTCCTCTAACGAAATCATAAGAACACTTAAGACACCTCAAAGGCTAGTTTGGAATAAGAGAAATCAGTTGACAGGGAGTACAAACCTTTTTCCATTGAAAGAACCACTAAAAAATGAATTTTGGAGAGGAGCGCTCCCCTACCAACTATCAAGGAGTGCTAGAGCCCCCTGGGCCTCTTTGGGGAAGTGTTTGAGCACCCTATGCACCCTTTTGGGGGAGCGCTACCCTTTTCTGAGCAAGTTTTGGGTTTGTTGAGACAAATAAGGGAAGAATCTCTTAATTCCTGAAGGTAGTTGGATTCGAATAGATGGTAAAGGCATGATCTTAGGGAAGATCCTCAACTGAAGGAGAGGAATCCTCAACTTATCCCAAATATCTCTCAAGTGGTTGGGCCTCTCCAAGGTTATATAAGGAGCCCTCCTCATGGTGAAAGGGGAGATAGAGATGGATAATCACATCAAACTTATGATCTCATGAGTGAGATGTCATCAAAGCAATCAGTGCAGATTACTTGAGCAAAGGGGTTGGACAAAGAGAACTCGAAGAAGCTATTGCACCTTCATTCAAAGGATTGTAAGTACTTTTACTTGTTCTCATTAATATAATCAATGCTTGGCTTGTTTCTTTCAAACTTATGCTTGCTCCATATGAGTTTGTCTGCAGTAGATGGATCTATATTTGATATAATATCAGTAGAGTAGGAAGTCCATTGTATCTTTGTTTGTCCTACATGACCTATTAGGGAGCTTAGGATCGAATCTCAGCTAGGACTTTGCATGGACAAACATCGCTAATAAGGTACATATCTTTCTCCTTCTCTTTCATTCATTATCTTGATTAGATCTAAAAGGAAGTCAATGTCCATGTTAAGCACTTTTTTGTCTTGGCCTTAGGAGTCTAGAGACCAAGAGGGAATCCACTTTTCTGTAGGGGAATTCACCTACAACAGAAATTGGTGACTCCACTGGGGATGAAAACCTCGAATCTCTACACCTCAAAATTACTCACTTCGATAGTGTCTCAAGTATCGTCATTACAAGTGTTGTAAGTGTCTCATCTTGTCCGCAAGTGTCGCATCTTGACCACAAGTGTTGCAAGTGTCACAAACATCATACTACCATCTTGCCTATGTCGTTCCTATAATGACATCATAAGGACACTTAAGACACCTCAAAGGCTAGTTCGGAAGAAGAGAAATCAGTTGAAAGGGAGTACAAACCTTTTTCCATTGAAAGAACATCTAAAAAATGAATTTTGGAGAGGAGCGCTCACCTACCCACTGTCAAGGAGTACTGGCGCCCCTGAGCCTCTTTGGGGGAGTGTTTGAGCACCCTGTGCACCCTTTTGGGGGAGCGCTACCCTTTTCTAAGCAAGTTTTGGGTTTGTTGAGACAAATAAGGGAAGAATCCCTTAATTCCTAAAGGTAGTTGGATTCAAATAGATGGTCAAGGCATGATCTTAGAGAAGATCCTCAACTGAAGGAGAGGAATCCTCAACTTATCCCAAAGATATCTCAAGTGGTTGGGCCTCTCCAAGGTTATATAAGGAGGCCTCCTCATGGTGAAAGGGGAGATAGAGATGAAGAATTACATCAAACTTATGATCTCATGAGTGAGATGTCATCAAAGAAATCAGTGAAGATTACTTGAGCAAAGGGGTTGGACAAGGAGAACTGGAAGAAGTTGTTTCACCTTCATTCAAAGGATTGTAAGTACTTTTACTTGTTCTCATTAATATAGTCAATGCTTGGCCTATTTCTTTCAAACTTATGCTTGTTCCATATGAGTTTGTTTGCAATAGATGGATCTATATTTGAGCTAATATCAGTAGAGTAGGAATTCCATTGTATCTTTGTTTGTCCTACAGGACCTATCAGGCAGCTCAGGATCAAAGCTCAGCCAGGACTTTGCAAGGACAAATGTCTCTAATAAGGTACATATCTTTCTCCTTCTCTTTCATTCATTAGCTTGATTAGATCTAAAAGGAAGTCAGTGTCCATGTTAAGCACTTTTATGTCTTGGCCTTAGGAGTCTAGAGACCAAGAGGGAATCCACTTGTCCGTAGGGGGATTCACCTAGAACAGAAATTGGTGACTCCACTGGGGAAGAGCTCTGATTTTTGTTTCCATTCCCAGATCTTGTCTTGGCCCTTTTCCCACTGATTTGACCTTCTCCATATTGTCATTTTGATTCTTAGATTTGTTTGATTGCCTCTTTATTTCATCATGATCACCCTGATTGACTGAATTTCTTTGAGTTTTTGAGTTTCTGGGTATTTTTCTGAGATTTTGCAGCAGAGCGCTCCCATTCCCTTGTTATCAGAGCACCAACACTCCCTGGTGGCCTTACACAGAGTGTTGGAGCGCTCTGGTACTCCTTACACCAGAGCGCTACCCCATTTTCAGTGAAAAACCCTCTAGTTTTTCAATTTCTAGGTTCATTTTTTGCCTTTTTCATTTGCTTAGGGTCGCATACTCTTAGTCCATATTGGTATTGGCCTTCAACACTCTTTTTTATAAGGATTAATCTCTTCTTGTTTGGGATTTTTACATTTTATTTCCTTACCTTAAAGTCACTCTTTGTCTTTGTTGACCTAGAGTTAACTTGTTGTCTTCTTCTCCTTTATCTGACTGAGTGGAAACTTTTGTGAGGAAATCCAAAGGTCTTTGAACCTTTCCATTTGATCTTTGAAGTCAGTTTTCCATCATTTCTCTTTTGTTTGAGTTTTTTTGGTTCTTGTTTGCAAATTTGGTTATCTTTGTCCTTCTTGTCTATTTCACGACGAGAGTGTATTTTTTGTTTTGTGAGAGGTTTGCTTCTGATTGTTTAATCCTAAAGTCTAATTGACATTTAGAAGTTTTGCATCTGATTATCATTCACATATAAGAAAAAGGACATATTTTAGTGATTGGTTTGGATATTAGAAGGCATTTCTGAAATTTTTAGCAATACATTGGTTTTGAGTGAGAAACAAATTGATTGAGGACATTGCATATTAGTGTTTGATAGTGAAAACAACGTTTCTCCTTCCCTTAAATAGGAATTCATCGAAAGAAACAATTGATTATCATTTTCTTGTGAATTTTTGGGAATTGAGTGATCATACCATCAGTTTCATTGTCATACACCCTTTGAGTAAAGAACAACTGCAAAATGAATGCTAATTAAAAATTATCTAGAACATTTTGTTTTTAGGATCTTCCACCAAGACTAGACTAGGATTAGCACTTTGGATTTGGCTGTGAGTACAAATCTCCAAAGTTTTCAAAACAAACATTAGCATCCTGAGATAAGGAAATTCAAATCCAATTGTCGCATAAGCTTTATGGGATCCCCCTCTCACACAGGGGTTATGCATGAGGTCACATTTGGGTGAGTTACAGAGATTATCCTTCTGTGGTTCAACTGTTTGTAGTGGTCGGATCGTATATTGGGGGTCACTTGAGGGTATACCCATGATTATGTGTGGGAGCCTCTCGAGTTGATTTTAGACTTGTTATCCTACAGATACGTTCGTATTGGAATATCGACTGTACCTTCCCAGGGGCTGACTACGAGTTGGTGTCCTTAGTTTCCATAATCCTTAGGTACTTACACGAGGTGACAGTGAAGGGAAGTCTCACTGTACCTGGAACAGACATTGGTCAAACTCACTCGGGCTCCTTGGAGGGTAAATCCACAATTACTGCATGGAAGCTTGCACCAAGGTGAAAGTCCGTTAAGTAGGTTGCCATTGTAACTCTTCCACCATATCCTAGCCCCTTCTTGACTTGATCACATGACGTTGGATTTCATCACCAACTAGTACGATCATCAAGAGAAGTTTTGTTTGCTTGGTTTTGATTCCTAGATTTTATTAGCGTACGTTGTTTCTTTTTGTTAGTTGGCCCTAGATTTTCAGCGTGTACTATTATTCTCCAAAATTGAGCCTATAGAAGATAAAGGTCTTCCTCAATCGCGTAGGATGAAAGGGCTGCCTCCGGAAGGCTACCAACCCTTACCTCCTATCCCTCCAGAAGAAAACTACCGTGGAGAGGTAGAAAATCAATCTAACGCTGGGAGTGGTGTTGCTCCTCCGTTAGAAAATTCAGAAGGTTCTTTCATTACAGTTGAGAATCCCACTCCTTGCACTACATCTGTGTCGGTAACCCCTCTCGAACCACTTTTTCTTCATTTAGACTCCCTTGGGAATGTCATAGATGAAGAGGTCCCATAGTTACCTGAGAGATATTTTATTGAAACATATATGGGATCCACAAAACCAAACTTTCGTGATGAGTATAGGAGACATGTTCATCCTACCACTACAGTACATACAAATCCCACACCTGCTCATTTTGTATGGAGGAATTCATCAGGACGCGATCTCTATGAGCATTTTGAATCTTTTTGACAACCCTTTAATCCTCATGACCTTCCTGTTGAAAGTGGTCCATCTGGTCAAACGATGAATCACCCCATCGATCAGGTCATTAACCCTATTGTTGCGTCAACACAATTCTATCCTAATGTTGGACTCATCACTTCTACTCATTCCCAAGGAACTTTGATCCCTACCCCAACTTTTACAAACTTTCACTGTACAGCTCCACATGTTCCGCACGATCTTGCTGGGACATCTTTTCACCCGAGAATGCAGACCCTTTCCAACCAAATACATCCGACTGGAGGGAAACCACCATCTAGTGTACCTATCCCTCCTGGAAGACCACCATCCTATGGTGCGCCTACCCCTCTCGAGGGACAGTGCCCTTTTCATGTTCTTCCCGGAGGGCAACCTCCCTTCGCCAGTTATACCCCGGTTGTTAATCCACCGCTAGCAAGGGGGAAACCTTCGTCTGTTGGAAACCCTTCACAATCCTAGGGAGTATCTTCTGGAGGCACATTTACCCAACCCCATGTTGGGGGGCACTCATATCATAACCCACAAGGAGGAGTATCAAATCCTGTTCCTTCCCGACTGTCTTATGGACAAGCTTATCCGAGAGTCCCAAACACCACCTGGAGTCCTCAAGGACAACAACCTTATTGTCCCCATGGGTCTAATGTGTATCCACCTCTGGGATCTACTCCTTACCCTCCTCAAGGGAAAAATTTGTATCCTCCTCATGGGCAAGTAAATCACCTGGCTTATAATTCTCAGAACCCACCGGGTTATGCAAATGTTTCTCAGTCATCATCGAATCCTGTTTATCCTGGTTAGAAACAACCGTATGTAGGATGACCTACTAGTTACAACTATCCACCTAACCTAGTTTATGGTCCTACTAGTGTTCCTATGCCACACCATTATCATCTACAAATTAACCGACAGGTACCTTTCCTATTAATCTGGATCTCCCAGACTTGTCTCGATTAACCAATGATCCTATTTTTCATTCACCGGTTTGGCCAGTTATTCCAGCTAAACTTCCTTCTGATATTCCCAAATTTGACGGAAAATCTAGAGAAGATCCAAATAACCATGTGATGACCTTCCATTTGTGGTGTTCATCAAACTCCCTCATGGATGATTCTATACGTTTGCGTCTTTCCCAGCGAACACTTACGGGCTCAGCATCAAAGTGGTATATTGAACTACCACATGCTTCTTTTCATGATTTCAACTCCATTGCCATGTATTTCCTCATGCACTTTCAACTACCTATTCGCTACGAGACGGGTACTAAACTCTTAACCTCCCTTCGTCAAACTAACTCCGTACATATTTATGACCATATTCATGAGTGGAGACGATGATGAAGGATGATCAAAGTAATCATTCCTGACATATTATTGGCGGAGTGGTTTACTAAAGAACTTTTACCCCCGGTCGCTCGTGATGTCTCTATGGGTGGCACGGTCACCAAGGAAGAAACCATCGCTCGGGCTCAGTACTTAGATTTGGTTTATTCACAATCTAGTACTTTGATGATTTGCTTCCAAATGTTGCTCGAGCTAATACCGATCCATCTCAAACGTCATCCTCATCTCATGCGGACAATGTTATCGGTTCTATCAAAACTCAATCTACTTCCCAGTCAACCACACTCTCCTCTACCTCCCCCCAAACTCATATCTTTGAGATGAATGTAGTTCAATCTTCCCCTTCACAATAATCTGGAGGTAAGAAGAAGACAGAAAATAAATCAAAAAATACTAATAACAATGAGCAACCAAAAAATCAAGCTCAAACACTTGCTACCGAAAAGAAACCACAACAGAAGCTGAAATTCTCGTGTATCATTTGTGGTGATGATCACTACATTCGAGACTGTCCACATCGCAATGAAGTGGCCAAAATTTTCTAGGAAAATTCACAACCCATTGTGCTTACTTAGCCTTTTCCACAACAACAATCCATGGTTGCTCAAACCCCCTCTCCTGGGAGAAGTTCTAGCCATCCTCATGATGAGGCCTCGATGAGTGCACATATTTATCTGTTTAATGGGATTAATTTGACCACTCACTCTAAGACATACGACACACCAAGTAACCCTGACAAAGGAAAGTTCACTAACGGTACTGGTACTTTACTGAATCCATCGTCGTCTTTCGTTAGTCCTCCATCGGTTAATCCTTCGTCTGGACCACTTCAGATTGAGAAACCTATGTTCGATTCTATATTACGCCCTCCTAAGATGACTATCTGTAAATCTACCTTTAATCCTAATTCACGTGCCGCCCAGAACTACAATGTTGTTGAAGATTTGGCTCAAGCACCATGTGCTATGTCTGAGTTAGAAGTTCTACAACACTTCCCCAGTCAATGTAGAATGCTCTTGGCCACTATTGGTGTTGTTGATCCTGAGTCGTACAACCATATCATGTTTAACCTGGACAATTATGCGTCTTGACTCTCCCAACAACTTGCTTTCCAAGTTGATGTTGTTGTTCACAATCAACAAATCCATCGAACTATTCTGGATGAGAGAGCCTCAACTTGTGTCATGTCTTTAGGATGTTGGAAAGGTTTAAAATCACCCACACTTAAAAAATCCCCAACGATGTTACGCACCTTTGATGGGAAAGGTTTTCATTCCCATGGGCTTTTACAGTCCCTGCCCATCCAATTGGGTGGCAAAATTGTCATTGTTGATGTCGAGGTGGTCGATGCTCCCCTCGATTACAACTTGTTACTTGGAAGAAGTTGGTTTTATGCTATGACTGTCATTTCCTCATCGGTCTTTCGATGTGTACAATTTCCTCATGAGGACAAAATTGTCACTATTGATCAATTAGATTTCTACACGACCAATGCTCGCACTCCCACTACCAACAACATTCCTTTCTTGGGACACCACAAGATCACATATGAAAGCATTGGTGTTGGTTTGCTAAAATATTCTAGCCTTATGGGTACCTTCCCTACACCACTTCCACCGACTACACATCATATTGCCACCATCAATATGATTTCGACTGCGGCTTATCAATCTTTGGAATCATCTGACCCTTGGATTGTACCTAGTCCATTGGAATTCAATGCACTAGGTGACATCGTGCCACTTAGTCCAGCCGAAACATCATACGTTTCTATCCAATCCACTTCTCCCTCTTTGGATTCCCTCTTCTATCTATTGGCACCCGACAGTTACTTGATGCCATCATGGTTAAGTTCCTTGTCGTCTGCAATCGACTACATTTCCCCAATTTTTCCATCTGATGAATCTATTATGGAAATTTTGAGCATTGACGAGCCACTTCGAGATGATAACCATCATTGATCCTCTTTTATTCCTCCTCGTGAAGAAATTTGGGGATATATACACTCTATCTTCCCTCCTAATGTCGATTTTCTATCGTCTCCCATGCCTTCAACTTCTGATGATTTGGATCCAGTAGTTGACATGGTGATATCTTTGGTAGGGCTATTGGAGCCTGATCTCCTTACCCCTCTCACAACCCTCGACATGTGTTCCTTCCAGAGTTATTTTCTTCCATCCATTGAAGATCTCTTGGAAGCCATGACCGATATTTGTCCCCTGACGTGGTGTCCTTCCAGAGATTTATTCTCTTGGAAGCCATGATCAAGGAGATCCCACGAGCATAGTTTCTCCTCTCTATTGCAAGCTCATTAAAAAATGAAACAGAGGGAATCAACACAGTTTCTCCTTTCTATGGAAAGCTCATTATAAAATGAAACAGAAGCTTTGAGCATAGTTTTCCTCTCTATAACAAGCTCGTTAAAAAAATGAAACAACAATCTAGGGATTGAACCCGGAGCCTTGAGCATAGTTCTTTTCCCGTGTCAATATCGTTAAAAAATGAAACAATCACCTCTTTTGAACCTTCATTTCATGCACTCTTATCCTTTTTCTCCATCTAGTAGAGAAATTGGTGACAACCTCAAAGTCGACGAATGAATTGAAGCTTGGGGGGTATGTCTCCAACCTTTGATGATCATTCTAGAGTTAATCCCCTAGCTTTCAAGATGGGGGCATACCGAGCTTAGTCTTTGTTCTTTCTCGTGCTCGTAAATACATGAGAATGCATCCGGATAAACTTTTATCTCTTTTTCAGACCTACATGGATAAATGAAAAAGGAACCCCTTGGAGTCGTCTTTAAGATCTTTTCAAACTCTCTAAACATGAAAAGATTGTCGAGTGATCTTGCTTCCTTTTCCACTCGTTAAAAGGTTTGAAAGGGCGTCTTTCAAGTGATAATTTATCTCATTTTTGGCCTTGCAAGACTATCATTACGAAAAAGGACAACAGTGGATTCATCTTTAAGTTGTTTTTAGACTCTCTAAATATGAAAAACCACCGAGTTTACCTTCTCTGGACTCGTTAAACGATCATACATTGAAGGGCCCATACGAGACCGAACCCTTACTTCTTCTAGTTCGCTAAACAAAGGAAGAGGGACTTATCGAAGGTGAGTTACATCGGGCATGTGTTACCCTCCTCGATATCATTAAGTTAAAAAGAGGTACTCGTCTATCTGGATGGGGAAAAAATTGAAAGAAGCAAGCCAAGCAGTTTTTGAGAACACTACCAGTAGCTTTTACGGTCGCCCTTGAACACGACACTTTGTCTTTACACGCATTTTAATTCGATGAACCTCTGAACTAAGCCAATCCTCTGAGTTTATGTTACTCCTTTGGGTCACCCAACGCAATTTACTGTATCCACTGCATCATCATTTTTTGGTCCATGTCAATTTTCTGTTGTTCTGCCTCAGTGTTCAAGGGAAGTATCTACCTCAAGAGTTAGCCATCACAAATATACTATTTCAATACCCATGTCATTCCATGTTCATTTGATCTACCAATTACATCTATGTGTCTGTTTCATGTCGTTGATGGGGGATACATCAAGGCCCTCCTTTGACGAGTCTATTCCTGTCGACTTCAGCACATTATCCAGGAACTAGACTTAGAAACCAATTAGTACCTTGGGACCTGCATGCCTCAATGGCAGGCCTCCTCGCGTCTGACAGTGGGTTTACATCATTGACCTCTGATTAGATGATTCCATGGATGTTCAACTTCATCTCATCTATTCACATTCATTGGAATGTACTAGAGTACCTTGGGAATCATTGACATCAATGGTGATCTCCCTCGCGCTTGTTAACTGTTTACCTCATTGACCAGTAATCAAGTGGTTTCTGCCATGTTTGACATCGAGACATCTATTCGCATGGCTAGATTCATAATGCATCAAGATTGGTAAGAAGACCTTGGGTTGAGTGTCATCACTTCTGTACATACTTTTCCCAGGTTGCGAAGGAGTTCTTTTGAACTATGACACATATATTGTTACATAGATCCACTTTGTATTGGGCATGGCTATGTCTTGTCATCTCGTAGATCCACTATGTATTCTTCATGGCTAGGATCAGTTCAGGTCATAGGAGAATAGATCCACATTGTATCTGCAGTGGCTATACCATTTTGTCAATATAATTATGGATCCGCAGTGTATTTTATGGCGACCATACCTAAAAAGTCTTTATCACTCAAGCATAGGTATGCCTACCTTGGGTTTTGAAACATGTCATAATATTTGTTTGATGGTTGTGTGCATATTTTTCCAGTCTCTTTGCATCCATACCCTTGATCGGAAATTCTACAAATTACTTCAGTCATCATCGTCTTCTAACTTCATAATTTGGGGGGAAATCTATTACACCTCAAAATTACTCACTTCGATAGTGTCGCAAGTGTTGTCATTACAAGTGTTGTAAGTGTCGCATCTTGTTCGCAAGTGTCGCAAGTGTCGTCATTACAAGTGTTGTAAGTGTTGCATATTGTCCGCAAGTGTTGCATCTTGACCACAAGTGTTGCAAGTGTCACAAACATCATACTACCATCTTGCCTATGTCGTGCCTCTAACGACGTCATAAGGACACTTAAGACACCTCAAAAGCTAGTTTGGAAGAAGAGAAATCAGTTGACAGGGAGTACAAACCTGTTGCCATTGAAGGAACCACTGAAAAATGAATTTTGGAGAGGAGCGCTCCCCTACGCACTGTCACGGAGTGTTGGCGGCTCCTAATCCTCTTTGGGGGAGTGTTTGAGTGCCCTGTGCACCCTTTTGGGGGAGCGCTACCCTTTTCTGAGAAAGTTTTGGGTTTGTTGAGACAAATAAGGGAAGAATCCCTCAATTCCTGAAGGTAGTTGGATTCAAATAGATGGTCAAGGCATGATCTTAGGGAAGATCCTCAACTGAAGGAGAGTAATCCTCAACTTATCTCAAAGATATCTCAAGTGGTTGGGCATCTCCAAGGTTATATAAGGAGGCCTCCTCATGGTGAAAGGGGAGATAGAGATGGAGAATTACATCAAACTTATGATCTCATGTTTGAGATGTCATCAAAGAAATCAGTGGAGATAACTTGAGAAAATGGGTTGGACAAGGACAACTGGAAGAAGCTGTTGCACCTGCATTCAAAGGATTGTAAGTACTTTTACTTGTTCTCATTAATATAATCAATGCTTGGCATGTTTCTTTCAAAATTATGCTTGTTCCATATGAGTTTGTCTGCAGTAGATGAATCTATATTTGAGCTAACAGTAGAGTAGGAAGTCCATTGTATTTTTTTTTGCCCTACATGACCTATCAGGGAGCTCAGAATCAAAGCTCAGCCAAGACTTTGCAAGAACCAAAGTCGCTAATAAGGTACATATCTTTCTTCTTCTCTTTCATTCATTAGCTTGATTAGATCTAAAAGAAAGTCAGTGTCCATGTTAAGCACTTTTTTGTCTTGGCCTTAGGAGTCTAGAGATCAAGAGGGAATCCATTTATCCGTAGGGGGATTCACCTACAACAACAGCCACAAGTAGTTTTGGACCAGCGTGAGCATCGCCTGCGTCAGAGAACCATCAAGGAAGTGTTAGTCTAGTGGAAAGATACAACTCCAGTAGATGCCACTTGGGAACCAACTACCATTCTGCAACAATTTCCACATCTCAAGCCTTGAGGACAAGGTTGTTTTTAAGGGGGAGGACATGTTAGGGTCCTAACCCGCACATAGGTAGAACAATATATTTGGATGTAATAAAGGTCAATATTAATAAGTCCTTACAATAAAATAGAATAAGTCGAATGTAAGAAGACCTAATAGAAGCTTCCGCTTCTAGAAGGATCTTCCTCTAGATGCTTCTTTTGATAGACATATTTAGTATAAATAGGAGTCGAGGGTATGAGAACCCTAGATTGGATATTATTGTAATAGAGATCTGCTCAACTGGAGGTTTCCCCCTCGAAGAGGCCCACGAACATTGCTTTCAGAATCAAAGTGTTATTTCTGTTGTTATTCTTATATCATTTCAGTGCTATTGTGGTGATTTTTTTGGTTCTATTGTTGTTATTCTGCCATTTCTAGCATTTTATTTCTGTTCTGCATACTTTTTATATCTGGTATATTACAACCTTTTTAATAAAAACCTCGTTGTCCATAATTTCTCCAAGAGTAGCCATCTTATTGACTACATCTTTTACTCTCACACAATAATCACTTACATTTTCATCTTATTGCTTCTTCAAATTCTCTTTTCAATGTCTGTAGTTTGAAAACTTTGACTTGATCATTTCCTTGGTAAGATTATTTTTTGTTCTTACAGGCATCCTCTACTATCTTTGCACCTGCAATTCTTGGAAACAAGCTTTTATCAAGAACAATTTGAATATGAAATAAAGCTTGAGCATTCTTCTTTCTAGATTCCTTCTTAGCTACTCTATCAGTTGTAGTAAGAGAGGTCTAATCTTCTAGCTCTACATAACCTGTTTCTACAATCTTCCATAAATATTTCCCTATCAAAAAGGTCATCATCTTGATGCACCAATAATCATAATCACTTCCATTAAATTCTGGAATGGGAAAGGAATTAGAGTTTGACATGATTATCCTAAAACAACAACCAGCCTCTAATACCAAATCAATAATCTATGCATCTCTATCTATGGACTAGATAATCATTCAATTACAACAACATAACACCATAGAAAATATAACAGATGCTAAAATTACAATATCATAGAATCGCACTTACATTCCATGCATAAACAAATAATAAATTATTATTGAGATAGCTACACAGTAAAGAGGCATTCACTAGTGATATTCATAACAATACAATATGTAGCACCTAATTAAAGGAGTTCATAGCCTCATAGAACAAACAATTAGTTGCTCCTGATTGAATGCTTACAACAATTTATTTTGGAAAATAGCTCATGCATTTTGCATGCATTATTTATGCATACAATCTATATCTAAAAAATAACTCACAAAAAAAAAACGAAAATAGATTGCATCATGTCAGTTGATTGACAAGACTGCATAATCCTGCATCAATTACCAACATATTATTCAAAATTTACACAGGTTAAATAAAATGGAGTTGCCTTGAATTTGGGTAAACTTTTATCTGACTCCTAAATCTGGTGTGAGTTTCAGATTGGGGTTTATAATAAAATTGTCTGAGAAAGCTTTTTGTTATAAAAGCTTTCTTTATAAATTACATTAAAAAATTTACCCATGTGTTTATACTCTGCAATCCACTCTATATTATTTATATCCAAGAATGATTGGAATTAACTTGTAACTTCTTCAACACAAGGCTGAGTATCAAATGATGGATTGGAAAGGTTGACAATAAAATGTGCACATAACAGAACATCCCAAAAATAGTAATAGAATGAATTGTATAATTCTAAACCTAGCCATTTTACGCGGAATTTTTTGACAAAATTTATATAGAGACCATGTCCATCATTCCATCTATATTTACTATCGACACCACCTATTTTAGATGCCATTATTGCACATCTCTACAAATGAATTTAGGCATTGGAATGCATATGAACTCAGTTTCAACAACTTAATTGTTAAATGTGCTTGGAATGTAGCAAAGCAACCTCCATATCACTCATGAGGTAATTACATGAAAATGATGGGCTTGGTTTAGAGAATATAAGAATAACGTTATGAAATCGATGAAGAGCTTCATTAAGAATGCTCTCATTTCTTGAATGAGTTGCCCACATTCCTCGTTCAACAAAGAGTTGCAAATTTTCAAGATTGTTGCTCTTGACAACGAAATACTTGCATTTGTATATAGAAAGAGTGGAAATATAAATTGATAATTTTACATATGGACATGAAACATGTGCACGAATGAGAGTTCACCTTGGACCAAAAAAATTAACACTATTAGTTAGAGAAAGAAAATGTAGGAAACCTTGAAGTTCCTTGTGGTAACCTTGAAGTCGAGGAGTTAGGCTTCCTAATAGTTTGGTTGTATTTGGATTTATTACTTGGATGATTTCTTCCTTTAAATGATCTCTAAAACCCCTTCGATAGGAGGCGGTGGACCAAGAAGCTTCGTATGCTTGTAATCACAATTAGGTCCATTGGGAAAAAAACCAAATTTATACCTGCTTTTAAACAAACATAATGAACTCCCTCAAAATTTCCAAACTAACCGAAATGCAACGAAACTTGTACTGTAGAGAATTCTGATAACTTGTGTAAATTGAACCTTAATATATATATGGGGTACTCACATGAAGCACTCCTTGGTAACTTCATTGGTGTGGTTGTAGAAACAATGTCAATCATTGTGACATTCTCCATGTCTTGTAAAGTATGGGCATATGAGCATCCGAGAGTGGTCATAACATTGGAAAAAAACAGAGGTAATGTTCTCTTCAGTACACAAACTTTTGGACCATTGCAAACATACCATCTACTTATTGTGTTTTAGATTTTCTTCAGAATAGTTTATGGCCATTGGCGAAGGAATTGCACCAAAATTCTGGTATAGTGAACTCTTATCCTCTGTATCATCTTTATTTTTATTGTTTTCATCTACAAATCAATCTCATATCATATCAATATCACCTTACCTTTTATTGTTGTCGGCTACAACTCAATCATATCATATCAAGAAACATGCATATCATCTTTCTTGCTATTGTTGATGGCTACAATCCGATCTAATATCATTAACTATAAATTACCTTCAGGTATTTGTATTGTTATATTGGAAATCTTAAAGTTGTCATAGTCTATACAGTCGGTATTTGAATTGTTATCTTGGACAACTTAACGTTGCCGCCATCCATTTTATTTCATTCGTCATAAATGAAAAGATTATTCACCGCAAGAATTCTAAGTGCAGTGTTAATGTTGGTTGTGAGTTGATGTTTATTGCCTTACAAATTATGCAAATTGACCCTTAAATTTGTCACTTCATGATTCATGGTTTTAGGCATAATTTTGAGAAGGGAGACTGAACTCTTTGAAAATCAAAAATCATGTGGAAATTTTGTGAAGATAAATTTTGTGAATGAGAAATTTCCATCTTAGATGTAGTACCATGAGGGTTTATCAACAATAAATCTTGGCTGACTTACAAGAAGGGTCACGTTGTCCAGTTCGGGTTGCGGATGAATGGCATGGAAGAATCTAAGGGTGAACAAACATTTAGGGTACATGTGAAATGAATATATTACGTACATGAAGGTCATGAGAAATGAGGAAACAACCATGTCGTTCTATGATGAGCAATATCCAAAATCATCAAAATGGATGACCATTGTGTATCATATCCCACTTGGATACACATCCCAATGGATGGATCAGATTAAAGCACTCCTAGTCAAAATCGTATATGAATAAGAAAACAGATTCATTTTGTGTTATATATATTTGTTGTAGGTTGGAGCAGCTCAGACCATGTCCTGCATGATAACATAACAAGGGAGACCATGTGATTCTATTTGGAAAGGGCGGCATTGAGGAAGGAGCCCATGTCGTCGCCCATGTTTTGGAGCCAGCTAGTGCACATGCCCTAGGAATCGATCACCTCCATCACATATTTTTTTATTGTTCCTCTCTGTAGTCTGCAGGACATGTTTGAGAAATTCTTCCTATCGCTTGTCCCCTACTTTCCTGGTCGCCATCAATGCCTTTAAGATCTTGATTGCTCTCAGTAATGATAAAAACATCAACAAAATTTTCATGGCCACATCGATTCACAATGTCTCTGCAAATTGGAAGAGGAAGAAGAATGTATAATCACACCAACACTGGTTCTATCAAGGAATCCTTCACCTCCTTCGTTCTAATATCCAAGTGTCGGGCATCTATGTAGTTGGTCCAGAAGAGTCCATGCAGAACTCTATCTTAAACTAATCATGCCCATAAAAACGTGAGTAAAGTCCACCGAAAAATGGGTGCCATAATTTCCTTACGACTACAGTAATGTTGTGGTTCTGGATTCTCTTTCGTCTTTCCTTTGAATTTTGTGTGTGTTGGGTTTATAAAGTCTTTGAAACATATTAGGAGCTAATTAATCTAGGAAAAAGGGCACCTATCACCCTTCCCTGCAACCTTCCTAATGTAAATACATTATTGTTAGATATGTAATTCGTCTATATTCAAATGTATATATATTAATATCCCACACTGTAATTAATTAGGGTGTACATACATCATGCTCACATATTCATGTGAAATATTTGTATATTCAAGGTATTTATATTAGTGTATATTCACATTTTACTTTATTATGCACTTCTTTGC
>ML793603.1:0-10868 GCA_009831015.1 Picea engelmannii
CCTAGTTGAGAGTGTTGATCCTCCTAGGACTGAGTCCTCCCAAATGCTGATATTCTTCCCATTTGTTGGGACCCAAGTGAGATGTGGGAGGAAGGCTGGCAGCGCCTTCTGGCATAAGCTGAAAATTGGAGAGCCCTTCCCTAGCCTTGTTGGATTCCCTAAACATTTTGTCCTAGGCCCTCGAAAATACTTTTTCTAGAGGGCTCGCTTGCTTCAATTGGAAGTCCCTGTGATGAGATTCCATAAAATCTTTGCTCCAAGAGCCAAATTTTGCATATGCATGTCCTTTAATTGGAGTCCCCCTTCAAGAAAGGGCTTTGTAATTTTCCCCCAGTTGATGAGGTGCAGCCTTTTTCCCGTTTGCTTTCCTCCTTCCCAAAGGAACTGCCTGGTCATCGCCTCTATTTTCTGTATTACAGATCTAGGCGCTAACAATATTTCACTTTGATAGATTGGAATGCTAGATAATACTGCTTTTATGAGAACTAGTTTGCCTGCTAAGTTCAACCAATTGGCTCCCTAGGAGTGGATTCTATTCTTGATTCTCTCCATCATGTTATTCCAGTGTGTATATTTTGGGACGCCTTTAGTGATAGGAACTCCAAGATATTTAAACTCTTCCCAGCTGGTGCTTCCTTCAATCCCAAGTATTCTTGAGATATCATGAATTTCTCTTGGATTAATGTTCCACCCGTAGATTTTACTCTTGGCTGAGCTGATCACGCTGCCTGAGATGTATGTAAAAATGTCAAGCTCCTTCTTGAATTTCTTGGCTATTACCAGACTTGCACCTCCCAGAAGCAGTGTATCATCTGCAAATTGGGCATGGTTAATGTCCTTTACCCCTTTTGCAATTCGCAACTCGGAAAGACTGAGCTATCGTTGTCCAAACTCTAGCTGGAGGCTAAGGACAGAGGCTTGGAGAGCGTAAAGGAGAGGGGAGAGGGGGAAACCTTGTCGGAGTCCTCTTGTTGCTTGAAAGAACTTTGTGGCTCGTCCATTTACCAAAGGAGCTATCCAGGGTCCAGAGATACATGCTTTGATCCAACTAATGAAGGAGGACACAAACCCAAAACGCTCCATCACTTGGAACAGAAAAGCATGCCTGACCCTATCGAATGCATTTGAGAGATCAAGTTTGACTATCATACGTTTGTCTTTCTGCCGTAGACTTGAGTGGAGTGCCTCTTGGAAGAGGATGATATTGTCCATTATGCTCCTTCCTTTTATGAAACCCCCTTGATTTTCTGGAATAATAGTAGGGAGAACGCTTTGGAGTCTATTCGCTATGATTTTGGTGAGTATTTTATAGCTAGTGTTGCAGAGGGAGATAGGAAAGAACCTGTCAAAGCTGGTCACTCCTTTTTCCTTCGGGATCAACGCTAAGAATGAGGAATTAGTTCCTCCTCCAATTCTGGCACAAGATTGGGATTTCCTGATGAGTTTCGTGAGGTCAGACTTGATGATGTTCCACCCATGCTGATAAAATATGGTCATAAAGCCATCTGGTCCTAGGGCTTTGTCCGGATGCAGTTGATCTAGGGCCTCTTTGATTTCTTGTTGATCTATTTCCCTGACCAACTTGCTATTAACCTCTTCTTGTATCTTTGCCTGGATCAGAGTCAAAGGATAAGAAGCTGGATCACTTGCCTCTCGGTGAGGCTCTATGTAGAGCGCTTCAAAAGCATGCACCGCTACCTCCTTGATGCCCTCAAAGTCAGTTATAATCTGGTCCTGAGTATGGATTTCTGTTACCGTTTTGAACTGCTTCCTGGCCTCCGCTTTCTTGTGAAATAAATTGGTGTTCTTATCCCCTACTTCCAGCCATAGACACCTCGATTTTTGTTGCCAATATTTCTCCTCTTCTCTACATGCTTGATGCCAGACTTTTTGCAGTTTTTCTTCTTGCTGCAGGTTTTCTTTCGATGGATCCACATCTTCCATTTCTAAATGGAAAGCTTCTAAGTGCTGTTGAGCTTCTAGGCGCGTTGAGAGGGGGTTTGGGAGGGATTTGGCCCACTCTTTTAAAGCTCTTTTTAGCCTTCTGAGCTTTTCTTCCCAGACATAAAAGGGGGAGCCTGTTACTATACCGTTCCAGATCTTGGCTACCAGGGCGAGGTAGCCTTCCTCTTGGATCCACCTTAGATTGAAACGAAAGGGGATTGGCCCCATATTATTGTCAGATGACAGGCTTAGCGAGATTGGCTTGTGATCTGACATGCTATGGGGAAGAATAGAGGAGTCTAGATTTAGTCCTAAGACAAGGAAGGAGCTTTGGACAAGGAATCTGTCCATTCTTGCTGCAATATGCCCTGGCCCCACCCTCTTGTTTGACCAGGTGTATTTCCCTTTTACTGGCTTTATATCCTCCAGCTCCCAAGTAGGCATTAGGTCCTCTACCCATTCCCTTGCTTGGTCCCAAACTTTTGAGCCTCCTTTTTTCTCGTTCACCGAGAGGGTTAGATTCAGATCCCCCCCGAGGATGATGTTATCCAGGGCGTTGTGTTGCATGAACTCCCTTAGGGTCTCCTAGCAAGAGACTTTGTCTTCTGGAAGGAATGGTACATAGAGATTAAAGAGGCTTACCTGTCTTCCTGAATCCAAATGGACAAGGCTGGTGTAGATCCAGTGTTTGCGTGCTTCATGCATGCGTAGGTCATATTTTTTGGAGTTCCATATCATGCCAAGGCCGCCCGAAGCTCCTCTGGCACTTTTTGCTATACCACTACTAACATTCCATCTTTCTTTGGCTCTCTTGAGGAATTCTTGTCCCTCCATCTTGGTTTCTTGGATCAACAGGATCTCGACTTTAGCGGTCTTAATAATGTCTTTTAGTGCTTCTTCTTTGGGTGTGCTTCCGAAACCTCTGCAGTTCCAAGACACCAATTCCATTGATTACTTGAGGGGGAGTTTTGGCCTTCCTGGAAGGCCTTGGACTTCTTCCTGGTCTGTCTGACATTGATCAACTGATTGAGGGTTGGCTGTGATCCATTTAGGACATCCTTGTAAGTCTCTTTTTCTCGCTCCACTATTTTGGATTTCCTTCCTCTTCTTAGTTTTTTTGGGGTGATTTCGATGTTGCTATCTTCCTCACTACTGCTTCCTGTATGGATCTCACCCTCCTCCATTGCTTGGGTTTCCCTTAGCTCTCTGGGATCTTGCGCTTGATCTTTTCCTTTCCCCTGCGATGGGATGTCCACTAGATCCGGGTTTGGGCTCTGCTGTTCTGGCACCTCTGCATGACTTGGCTATGTTACCACTTCTGTAGTTTCATTTTTTCTTTCTGCATCTGTTCCCTTACTACTGTCCCGTGTGTATTTGTTGGGTTCTGGATCTGCTTGGTGCGCCAGGGCCGCTTTTTCCAACCTTGACCCCTTTGCCCTTGCATTGTATTTTTCTTTACCCACCTGTTTCCATCCCTCACTTGTGTCTTTATCCATGCATGGTTGTTTAGGACAATTTCTCTGAAAATGCCCGTACTCATGACATCCCCTGCATTTAAACGGTAAATGTTCATATTTGAGTTTTTGAAAGTGCTGCCATTCTCCTACCTTAAGCTTGATTGCCTCCGGGAGTCCTACCTCCAGATTCACCACCACGCAGATACGAGCACAAGAGTACTGATATTTTGGTTTCACCTTATCAATGTATTTCCCAAGGCCATTGCCGATTGCCTGAAGCGAGGAGATGTTCCAGCAGTGGATTGGGAGGTTTGGGAGCCTGACCCACACTGGGACTTCCTTGGGGACCTCCGATTCTGGATCGAAACTCGGATGCCAACGATTCAAGTAGAGGCCTTGAGGGCCCATAAAATAGGGTCCATTCCTGAAGATCAAGTCCTGGTCAGCTTCTTAAATAAACTCAAAAATGTAATAACCTCTGCCCACTGCATAGCATGTAACACTGTTCTGGATTAAGGGTCTCCAGTTCCTTTGTATCCAGTTGTCTGTAGTTTTGGTGGAGGGCCAGAGCCCCATGAACTAGCCAACCAACCCTTGTTCAGCTAGCGAGACCGCAACTCTCATTGGTTGATCCTGAGGCAAATTGATTTCAGGAATTGTTTCTAAGCGTTTTACAAAACTAGGAGGTGCAACGTTTGTAGGTTTCTTTCCATGCCTGGTCAATAGTTTACGAAACACGCTGCTGTGTGGGGGAGGAGCGCTTGGCTCCCTGCCCCCAGAGGTGGCCATGGGTCGACCACTGTAAGGAAACCACGACTAGGTTAAACTTCCCATCGTCCACTCGTGGGGTCTAGGAGCTTCTCCAGAAGATCAAATTTTTATAACCCACTATGGAACATTAGTTACTCATGTATCCTATATCTATTGTAAATTATTCACTCTCTGAGTGTGGAATACGGTTAATGATAATTATTTCATTCTTTCTCTCCTTCTTCTTCTTTCTCAAATTCTCTCTGCAAATGTGTGTATTATTGTTTAGCTAGATCTATTCTATGCAGGTTCAACACATTTACAAAAAGGTTTCTCCTTGGAAACATCCCCTACTTGAGGAATGGGTTCACCCAATAGGGCATTATGACACCCCTCCCATATCTAAATTTGGCAAGTTGTATAAGGTCTTTGAACATTTATTTATTTTGAAAAGGGGGGATTTGATGCACATGTTATGGTGGTTATTTTATTAGATATGGCTTACTTGGCATGATAATTGTGACTTGTGGACCTTTGGAGGGTGTAATTATTTTTCTTTGCAATTCCTTGACAGGTGAAAGCTTGATTGTGAAGGCATAAGGTCACTTAGATCTTCATTGTGGCATGAATCCCATAGGTTGGATGATGTGACCCCTCTACATGGATACATGGAAAGAGAAATGTTTCCTTTGGAGGCACTTGGACACCGTGAGATGACCATATTCTAGCTCATTTCACCCCAACGATGGCCTTGGAATGCCTAAGATGTCACACCTTATGCCCTAGATGTCACATGGGTTTAGGGTTTTGAGGGGGTTTCTCGTGGTTGACGGTCATGGTCATGGTTTGATGGAGAGAGCGACACTTGACACATTCTATAGCACTTGGTGGCATGATTTATGCCCTTTAGAGGCCCAATATTATTCATCAAAGTCTCAACATCTCTCCTAGAGGCCCTATGTCACCCTTTAGGGCATGACACCACCCCTATATTTGATGTGACTTTTCAAAAGTGGACAAAATGGCTTTAGGTGATCTCATATAAATAGAGGTCACCCCTTTGCCATTTGGAGATAACTCACTTGAGAATTACATACTTGTTGGCTGAAATTTTCACCCTACTTGGGAAAATTGCATATATATTTGTCTTGTGCTATTTGGATGCTAGTACTTGTCTTTTGGTGAAGGAATCTAAGGAACAATATCTTGATGTTTTTTCTTGGTAATTTTGGTAGAATATGCTTGATAAGAAAGGGTTTCTTCATTCTTTTTCTTGGAATTGGTAAGGAATTTTTGCATTAATTGATTTTTTGTTCTTGTTTCAATTTAAATTTGTTTAATCCCTTGGAGGAGTATAAAGGCATACACCCTCCATCAAGTCTACTTTGTTATCATTGAATAAGCCACTTTGCAAAGGTTGTTAGGAGGAGTAAAAAGGCTTACACCCTCCTAGATTTACCTTTCTAGTTTTGTTTTCTCTAGGGAGTAAAAAGACTTACACCCCTAGAGAAGTAACACAACTAGATCTTACACAAGAGACCCCATAACCCAATTCATTTGGCACTAGTCTAATTTGCATTGGAGATATAAAATCATTGCATTGGTATATGTGGAAATTGGAGATATTGCAATTGCTCAAGTTGGAATTTATTCTTCATGCTATAAGCTTGCTTGTGCCCTAAGTTTGCCTTGTTTATCCAAGTAATTCTCTTTTATGTTACAAATTAATGTTATAGCCATTAGGGATGTTGTAAAATCATCTTTTCCTCACTCATTTCTCTCTAATCGACCATTGAAATTCAGTTGTAAACCTTGGTTATTGTTCTACTTGTTATTGGGTAATTTTTGGGTGGTTTACTTCTTGATTTTTGTGGTTAGATCTTTCCGTTGTAGCAATTGTTTTCTACATCCACTTGGATGCCATAACAACTTTATGAAAACACTTAATAAAAAACCCTAAATATCATCAAAGTTGTAACATCCAGTTCCATTGATCACAATTTTATGCTGACTTATTCTTTGAGGACACATGCGAGCAAGTAATCCGGTTATGGTACATTATGATTTATGTTTTGATTATGAGTTATGCTATGTTGATTATTGAGATTTATATGTTATTTTCTAGATGTATATATTGACATGTATTATGATGAGTTTTCATGAGTGTGAAGGAAAAGTGACAGGTTGAGTATGTTGATGGCATCAACAGACTTCCTTGGACTCTGGATTGAATCAGGGAGTGGACTTGGAATGCATTCAGGATCCCAGGGTGAGATTTTATTGCATGATGTTTTTTCCAGGGCACCTCTGAGCTTAGTGGCCCCTTCTTCCCATGAAATGAGGTTCATACCCTTCTTGGGTCAATAAGCCCGAAAACCTAAAAGATGGGGAAACAAAGGGTAATAAGTAATGTAAAGTGGAAAGTATGAATGAGAATGGTACAATGACCCTTCAAGGAGACCCCCCAATAGGAACCCTTTCTCCAAGGGTGTCCACTTAATAGGAAACCATGAAACTCACTAAGGTGAAATAGGACAAAAAAAATGATTTCCAAGCAACTATTTTCAAGATAAATAAAGGATACTTTGCAACATGTTCAAATGCTTCAAATATTAAAATGACACTTACCACGATACCAGACTTGTTACCTCATGAAGCAAGACTCGCTTTCCTTTGTGGGCCAATATGGGTGCTACTACCATTGATCAAATGGTGATGTTTTTGATTTTTCAATAAGCAAGGTTTAAGCATGAAGTTCATTCCTTTTTAGCATTTAACTTAAACCATAAAAATTTATGTTGCAGCAACCAAGATCACAAGAAGAAACACCATGAAAAAGAATGCAAGAAGTATTCTGGGAAACACTTCTCAACAAGGGAAGAAAACCCAGCCAAATCCTTTGCTATATTCTTCAAGAGAAAGACCTTCACCACCAAGAAAACCTAGCACACAAGAGGGTGCTTGAAAACCCTAGAAGACTAGCACCTAAGAGAGGTGTGCACTTTTCCCAAGAAGATGTACTTGCTGAAATTTCCAAACTCACACAAAATATATGATTCCTCAATGGGGAATTTACCTTTACTTATATTAGACTTGACCTGTCAACATAAGTGTCTATTTTCACAACAGGGCTGACCTCTCTATCTCATAATATAATTAATATTAACTAGATTAATTATCTTTTACATTAATTATCAATCACATTAAGCTGGGGTCAACTTGTACCCTTTACATTACAATTAGGGTTACAAGCAGGTCTGACTCTTGAACAATATAGCAAGGGATATTATACACCCACTAGTTCTCAGACACTAGGGGCACATCCATAGGGATTTCCATATCACTATCTCACTGCATTACACATGAGAACCACTCTCACTAGTGCTCAACCACTAGGATCATGTTCACCTGTGCTCTTCCACAGGCACGTCCACTCAACATATCTTCTTTCCCATTGCATTACACATGAGAGTCATCTGTAGTTCATCATCTCAACTCTCTACTCAGAGGAGGCTAATACATCATCTTCATTTCTATATCATGACGATGCACCCAACTCTATGGGAATTCAGACATTCACCTTGTGCTCAACCACATGCACATCCAACTCTGCAGATCTCCTTTCTCATTGCGTTACATAGGAGAATCATCTGGAGTTCTTCTCAACTCTCTGTAAGAAGGAGGCCATCTCTACATTCTATCTCTGTCTCAGATAGGAACCACACACCCCTCTCAGGGGCTCTCTCTCAAGTTTGTGTCCCGAAGAATGTCTCACGTAGCTATAATAATAAACACTCCCTCTCATCTAGGGAGACATTCTCCACCAGGCCAAGTCTCTAACGAAAATACTCGAACTTTGTCTTGGAAAGTGGTTTGGTGAAGATATATATGATCTGTTCATGAGTAGGAATATATTTCACGTGTACTGTCATCCTCTGCACCATGTCTATGATACAGTGATACTTTATCTCAATGTGTTTTGATCTGTCATGAAACACATGGTTCTCGGAGAGCTTTACACAACTTTGGTTATCACAATGAATAGTAGTAGGATCCATCTCATGATCGAATAATTCAGTCAAAATTTTGTGAAGACACACTGCTTCGCGGGCTGCTACACTCAATGCAATATACTTTTTCTCTGCGATGCTCAATGCCACAGAGCTTTGTTTCTGCTACACTAGGAAACCATGGCAGACCCTAAAGCGAAGCAACAACCAGAGGTGATTTTTCTGTCCAATGCGCTTCCTTCCCAATATGCATCGACATATACTTGTAGGCTCAAGTCTACACTGGAGGAATATCTTAGAGCATAATCAATTGTGCCTCGTAAGTATCTCAATACATTTTTTGCAACTATCCAATGTGTCTGTCTCGATTGGCTCATAAACTTGGTAATCACATTTACTGCATAGAAAATGTCCAGTATGGTGTTAACCAGATACATCAATGATCCAATCAATTGTCGATATAAGTGTGGATCTACATCTCTTGAATCAATATCACTCATCTTCTTCAAATCCATTACCGTTGGAGTGAGCATGGATTTGCATTTTGTCATGCTGAACTTTTTCAGTATCTCCACAATATATTTTCCTTGACTTAGGAAAATCTCATCTGTCTTTTGCCATACTTCTAGTCCCAAGAAGTAATGCATCAGCCCCAAGTCCTTCATTTCAAATTTAGTAGTCAATGCTCATTTGCATTTAGCAATGAGTCTCTCTGAGCCGGTGAGGAAAAGGTTGTCCACATATAGGACCAAAATCAAACACTCATTTCCATCAATGTGATAATATAAGTTTGGATTAGTAACACTTTTGTTGAAGCCCAAGCTCATCAGAAATCCATCCATTTTCTCGTACCAATCACGTGGTGCTGTTTTTAGACCATATAGGGCTTTCTTTAACCCGCATACATGAGATCTTTCGTTGTGTACAACGAATCCTTCTGGATGCTCGATATAAACTTCTTCCTCAATATCATTATTGAGAAAGGTTGTATTTACATCCATCTGGTGTTTATTTACATCCATCTGATTGAAGTACAAGTTCAAAAATACTTATTTCTCTAAATACCGATTCACCCCCCTCTCAGTATCTCCAACAATTGGTATCAGAGCAGGTTGCCTTTAGAACAATTTAACCACTGGAAGGAAAATCCTGAGCAGAGATGGATGACCATGTGCACATTCCAAATGGGATTCCACGATTTGATGGAATAAATTATGCATACTGGAGTGATAGAGTGAAAAATTACCTAACATCTTTGGGAGTAGACATTTGGTACTCAGTTGTAAATGGATGTGCAACCCCAAAGAATGCTCCAACCGATCCAAATGAGAAGAAGCTTATGAGTTGTAATTCAAAATCCAGACATGTTATTCTAGGAGCATTGGCACCAACCATTTCTAGCAAAGTGATGGGATGCAACACTGCTAAAGAGGTACGGGACAAACTCAAGAGTATCTATGAAGGTGATCCAAAAGTTAAGCAGGTCAAGCTTCAATGACATAGAGCAAAATTTGAAAATTTGAAGATGGATGAAAAGGAAGATATTGCAACCTATTTTCTTAGAGTTGATAAAGTTGTTAATGCTATTAGAGGATTAGGTGAAGAGCTCAATGAATTCTTGGTTGTACAAAAAGTGTTGAGATCATTTCTCTTGAAGTATGATGCTAAGGTCTCTTCCATTAAAGAAACTAGGGACTTGACCAAAATGACAATGGATGAATTACATGGGTCTCTTATAGCATATGAAATGAGAACATGTACAGAAAGTGACCAGCTGAACAATGAATCAGCCTTTAAAGCCATAAATAAGACAAAATACAAGGATAACGACCTTGATGAATAAATAACAAATTTCATAAGAAGGCTCCAGAAGGGAACTAGCATATACAAAGGTAAGTATCCTCTCAAATGATTTAATTGTGGTAGAATAGGACATATTGTTGAAAAAATGCTACTATAAAAAGAGAAGTCTCAACAATAAAAATAGATTCTAATCCAAGGATGATGACATATCCTCAGATGAGAGTGATGAAGAAGATAATGATGGACGAGAAGTCCTCTTCATAACCCAAGAAACCCAGGATGATGATCACACAAGTTCTAAAGAAGAAGAAATCATTTCTGAAGAAGATTCAAATGAAGAAAGCAACCTTGATTCCTTTTGGGGATATAAAGACAACATAGAGAGTGAACAAGAAGATGAGAATCTTGAAAAGTTGAAGCATATTGAAGTGAAAATAAAAATCTTAGAAATACAAACATAATACTAAAAGGTGAATTGAGAAGTTGTGAAGAAGATAATTACAAGATTGAAAAGACCATTCATAGCTTGAATGAACAATTATAAGATTATGAGAAATTGAAAGAAGAATTGGATCACACAAAAGGGGGATACTATTGACAATAGAAAAGTTGAAGAAGTTCGAAAAAAGAACTGAAAAATTAGGTGATATCCTTAGCAGTCAAATATCTCCAAACGACAAGACAGGACTAGGATACAATGACAGTTTGAAGACAACAAAACAAGAGAAGGAAGATGAAAAGGATGAAACCAAATCTTTAGAGCAAGTTGAACAACAAGATAGAAGACTAGAATTTAGAAGAAATGAGACATCAAGAAGATCCCCTCCCATCAGGTATGAAAGAAATCATTATGAAGGAAATTGCAAAAGAATAGATCGTGAACCCAGATGGACCACACCACAAA